>CALNXI010002379.1:38651-70154 GCA_942486025.1 Porites evermanni | reverse complement strand
TCGAGCTTGATCTCTCAGAGCCTGCCTCTCTGCAGCGCGAATTCTCTTGTCGTCGTCCTCGCTCAACGAGACGGGATTAGATTCGTAATGTTTAACCGTCAACCAACCGGCCTCGGACGAATCCGCGATCCGTATCTTGCGGTTACGTTCCTGTAATAGTTCTACGGTTTCGTTAAGAATTGAAAACGCCTCAGACTCGGGAGGTAGATCGGCCAAATGATCCTTAAGTGAAATAAGCTTGGCTAACACTTGACCGTTAAATTTGAAATTACGTTCGTTGCCGATGTGATTAAACTTGATCTCCGACTGTTCCTTCAAGGGCGTTGGATCACTTTGAAGTTGTAACCCTGTAGGCGAAGGACCCATCGTTCTATTCGTGCAGATGGCTTTGAATACTTGTTTTAAATGCACTGCAAAGGCTTATGGTCAGTCTCCAACTCGAACTCTCGACCAAAAACGTACAGCTTGAATCTCTAAAAGGCCCATACTAAGGCAAGGCCTTCTTTTTCTGTCTGGGAATATCTCCTTTCCACATCAGTAAGATTTCTTGATGCATAGGAAATTACTCTCCATAGGCCATCTTGTAGCTGAGTGAGGACAGCTCCTATGCCTGTGGGACCAGCATCAGCAACAATGCGTGTCCTGCATTCATTCTTGAAGTAAGCAAGTGTTTCTGCTCGGGTTAGCAGATTTTTCAGTTTCTGGAAGGACTTCTGCTGAGCATCTTCCCACATAAACTGTTGGTCTTTTCTCGTCAGCGTTCTAAGCGGTTCAGTAACTTGGAAAAAATCTGGCAAGAACTTGGCACAATACTGTACAAGGCCTAAGAAAGATCTGACCTCTGCGGTACTCTGTGGAGGCTTGGCATTTTGAACTGCGGACACCTTCTCTTCACTAGGAGCGATCCCTTTACTGCTCAAGTCATATCCAAAGAATGTTAATTTTGGAAGTCTGAACTGACACTTCTTCTCATTTAGAGTCAATCCACGTTCTCTGAGACGGCGCAGGACAGCTAGCAGATTCTCATCATGCTCCTTGATTCCACATCCATGGATGATCAGGTCGTCAGCAATATTTGCATTTCCTTTACAGCCAATCAACACATTTTTGACAATTTTCTGATATTTGTCAGGAGCTGAGGTAATTCCGAACATTAACCTCTTGTATTGAAAAAGACCTCGGTGTGTAATGAAGGCTGTAATACGACGCGATTCAGTTTCAAGTTCCACCTGGTGGAAGCCCCACTTCAAATCTAATTTACTGAACACTGTTGACCCATTTAAGTCATGTAGGACCTCTTCAATAGCAGGAATGGGGTGCCTTTCTCTTTTGATCGTCTCTTTGGCTCTTCTCATATCCACACAGACACGTATGTCTCCGTCAGGTTTTGGTACTACCACCAGAGGTGAGACCCACTCTGTTAGACCACTAGGCACTTCCTCGATGATGTCTTCTTTAAGCAATTCATCTAGTTTCCTGTCAACTTTGTCTCTTAAACCAAAGAGTAACCCTCTGACAGGCTGTGCAACAGGCTTAACATCTTTGTTCACATGCAACTCAAGCTGAAAAATTTCCAATGTACCCACTCCAGAAAAAACATCAGCAAAGTTCTTAACAATGTCCACAGAAGTTCCTTCACTTGTGATTGAGTATGCTTGTGGTGAGTTCGGAGGTCCAACTGTCAACACATTCAGCTTTTCAGTTGTATCCTTTCCCAGCAGAGCTTTACCACGACCTTCAACAATAGTAAACTCATCCACACACTTTCCTCCAGACTCTTCACAATGAATTTCACTTTCAAAAGTTCCAACAACCTCGACTGGTTTGGTTGGGCCATAAGCAAACAGCTTCTTTTCACACTTTCGGGATTTGCACTTCACTCCTTTCTGTTTAAGACTCTCCCACGTAACACGATCCACAATGTTACATGTTGCCCCGAGTTAATAAGGACATTCTTTAACTGCACACCTCCAACACACAAATCAACAACAAAACTCGAGCCATTACTACTCTTCCCATTACTACTCTTCGCATCCAACACGAACGCATAGTTGTCTTCTCCCTCTTTGTCTTCTGAGACTTTATTAGCTCCTTCTGAACGATGTCTTCCACTCGGTTTCTTGGTTGACTTTCTTCTTGCAGCAAGCCGCAAAGTGACCACTTTTACCAGATTTATTACAAGTCTTGTCTAATGCTGGGCTCTTGTCCTGTGTAAGATGACCATTTCCACCACACACGTAGCATTTCCGTTCTTTTATAGGTTTCTTTCCTTTTGTTCCCTTTTCCTTTACTTGTCGATCATTTGGAGAGAGTTTGTTCACGTGCTCAGGTCTTTCCATAGACTGCATTTGAGTGTTAACAGCTTCATGGACTCTTGCAGTTTCTTGCAGCACAGTCAAGGTTGCTTCACTTGATTTCTCGAGAAATTTTCGACAAAGTTTTGGATCTCTGCATTTTTCCATGATCTGATCTCGGATGGCTTCATTCACGCTTGGAAATTCACAGGATATAGCCTTCTGCCGCAGACGGCACACAATTGATCGTTAGTTCCCTCCTCAGTCCATCTTTTGCATTTGGCGGAAAACATGTCGCTCAAATGGAACATTAACTTTCGGTGTAAAATAGTTATCCAGGACTGCAACGCAATCGTTGAATGAAGTATCTTGATCTTCAGACACCAGAGTGTAATAAATTTCTTGTAACTCAATACCTCCTGAATGTAACAGCAACGTTACTTTCTGCCCTTCATTGGTTACTCCTTTCGAGGTCACATACAGGTTAAAAGCACGTTTCCATCTTTTCCATCGAACGGACAACGAATTCGGCTCTCCCTTGGGGTCAAAGCAAGGAAGGCCACAGATCTCCAGGATCTGTTTTGCACTCGCCCCGCCTGAGTTGGTGGACGATGGTGCGCTTGGGTTGCTTTCTTGTTCTTCGGGTGTTCCAGTCGCGGGCATGATTTCCTTCTCGATAAAAATTATGCCACGAATTTAATCTTTGAACACTTGGAAAACCATCCTCGTTGCCAAATGTAATGATGGCCTGTTAATACCCAGATAAGTGCCGATAAACTCAACAAGTTTCTTTAATCTACACCAGCGAGCACGCCATGTTACAGTACCATGATTCTTTGCGCACCGATAACTCTATATAACAGTAACGAAATGTCTAAACACTACATACCCCAAAATACAAGAACCTATTTTTCCAGACTTCAAAAAATATTAGTTCTTATTAGCTTTTGTTTACTGTATATGTTGGTTTTGGGGTGTGGTAATGCATTGTAATGAGTTTAAAGCAAAGGGAAATAAAAATTGAACCAAGGATAAAATTTAACCACAAAAGAAATATATCAAAGCGTTGTTGCGCACATTCGGCTGTTTTTTAGGGTGCGAACGTCGTCAGAGGCAAAAGACGACTGCAGAGTTGAGTCAGATTTTTGATGCAATAAATGGGAGAAAAATTGCAATTAAGGTTAATGTCACGGTCTAACAAATTACCTTCTCGGTCTTGAGTAAAGCGCTTGTTGCTTATTTTTTTCTGCTTTTCTTCGAAGCCAGAACACCATTAGAAAGACAACCAAAAGAAAGACAGCGACTCCTGCAACCAAACCGGCAGACTGCAAAGCAGACAGGCTGCCGCTCATGGAATATGTGGATGGTCGTGGGCTTGATTCTGAAAGCATAACAAAAAAAAAGCATTACATGAAAACCTAAAATCTGGCCCCGGGGAGCTGGTATGTATCTTTTCATCTAGTCTTGCGTTCTGATCATCGACCGGACTGTCGACTGTCGACCAACTATGGTAGACTGCATTATTATGAATACGCTAGTAGAGTAAGACTTTAAGTTTAAAGGAGTTTAATTTTACTTTATGCATAGTTTATTCGCCCTGGCTTACTTCTATTCGGAAATTCAAGACATTTCCGATTCCTTTGCCGCACAACCTTTCAGTGAACAATTTGATAGATTTAACTTTANACAAAAGAAATATATCAAAGCGTTGTTGCGCACATTCGGCTGTTTTTTAGGGTGCGAACGTCGTCAGAGGCAAAAGACGACTGCAGAGTTGAGTCAGATTTTTGATGCAATAAATGGGAGAAAAATTGCAATTAAGGTTAATGTCACGGTCTAACAAATTACCTTCTCGGTCTTGAGTAAAGCGCTTGTTGCTTATTTTTTTCTGCTTTTCTTCGAAGCCAGAACACCATTAGAAAGACAACCAAAAGAAAGACAGCGACTCCTGCAACCAAACCGGCAGACTGCAAAGCAGACAGGCTGCCGCTCATGGAATATGTGGATGGTCGTGGGCTTGATTCTGAAAGCATAACAAAAAAAAAGCATTACATGAAAACCTAAAATCTGGCCCCGGGGAGCTGGTATGTATCTTTTCATCTAGTCTTGCGTTCTGATCATCGACCGGACTGTCGACTGTCGACCAACTATGGTAGACTGCATTATTATGAATACGCTAGTAGAGTAAGACTTTAAGTTTAAAGGAGTTTAATTTTACTTTATGCATAGTTTATTCGCCCTGGCTTACTTCTATTCGGAAATTCAAGACATTTCCGATTCCTTTGCCGCACAACCTTTCAGTGAACAATTTGATAGATTTAACTTTAAAGTGTTTCGATACAGTTTTTTAGAGGCCATATTTTTCAATCGCCTTAAAATTGGATTTTTCCTTGTCCGATCGCTGAAAAATTTTCACCAGTAATTGGCTATGGATTGAAATTTGTGAAAATGTTGTTTTAAATAAAATCGATCTTACTATGACAACAATAAACAAAAAAACTATGAAATTGATAAAAGCCAAATTTTGTGTGATCGAGACCGAGCTACTGAAAATCCAACACTGGGAACTTAAAGTTTGGTGTTGAGCAAATAATCTCCATAAGAAATAAAAAAACCTGTGTGTTTGAATTCGACCAACAGGAAAATATATTTCAAACCTTAAATTTTCAATAGCCGTGATAGATTATTTAATAAAAACGTTATAAATGACTCAAATTATTCTTAAGTAACGTCATGATGCTGCTAATAATATCATATTTTGATGCTAGGAAATTTTGGTGTATTTTCGTTCTTGCGATCTTGAAAACTAACCCGTTTTCTCACCACTTGTATAAGTGCAACTTCATTCAAAGTTTGGACTTTTAGCGCTATTTTGTATATCTCTGAAACGACCCGAATGAATTTTTTTAAAATCTCTTGACATAATCTTCATAATGTATATAATAAGGTCTGAAACTTTCATTGAGAGTGATTAACTGCAACATCTTAAAATTTCCAGACAGACCTATCCTACGAACCTGTCTAAAATCTGCGTTACAACATTCACTGTTTTGATGTTGTACTAATTTTTCCAAAATAATGCGCACTATACACACCTCCATGACCAATACATTTTAGTTTGAATTTATCGCATCTTTTGAATGTAAAACATTGACAATACTCACACTGAAATGTTCTAGTCATGGATATATGCATTGTCCGCATTAAAACATAAATATATTTTCGTTTTAGGCCAATTCAAACATACAGAATTTTTTACTTCTTGCAGGGGTTATTTGCTAAACACCAAACTTTAAGTTTTTATTGTTGGATTTTCAGTAACTGGTCTAAATCCCGTAAAATTAGGCGTTTATCAATTTCAAAGTTTTTTGTTTATTGTTGTCATAGTAATATCGATTTTACTAAAACCTACATTTTGACAAATTTCAATCTATAGTCAACCATTGGTAAAATCACCTTTAAAGCGATTGAAAAATATCTGTATGGCCTCTGAAATTGATATAGCTTTGTGGAATTCAGTTTGAGATTGGACTTAAACAACATTAAAGGTCACAAAAACTAGACAATGAAAGAGGGTTGAGTAAGGTCCGTCTGTGAAGCTAGTGTATGGCCGAGTTACATTTTAAAGTCAGAATGACCTCATTCTCTTTCAGATCACTTGTATCTTGCATGTAGATATGTTGCTTGTCTTCATAACTCAGTCTGTAGTAAACTGAGTACTTGGTCAGCGGACATCCGTTATCAGCAGGGGTGCTCCATGTGAGGTTGACGTCGCAGCTTAATGTTTTGGTTTTCTCCTTCAGTATAGTAGGAGGTAATGGTACGCCTGTAATTGGTCAGGTTAAAAGAGAGAAGATTTAGGGAATTTCTCTATTCATTTAGATAAGTTTCTTAACCCAATTAAATGAAATTAATTGGAATTAAAAGCTTTGGAAACAGGGACAGATGCCCAGATTAGCAGACTGAGAATCTTGAAACATAAGTTCATGAATTGGTAAAAAGGACCTTTCGAAACCTCGACGACCACGCAGTGAAGTTCATGTGAAAAACATGTGAATTTTTCACAGGGATTTCACAGAGCTTTCACATAGGCTTTCAAATATTATTTCACGGAGATGTGAAGTGATATGTGAAGTAACCATTGAAATACCTGTGAAACGGGCTCCACGTTCTCACATAGTATTTCACAGGCTGTGATGTGAAATACCATGTGAAAATTAAGCATGTGAAACACAGCTTATAAGGATAGATTAACCTTCCTGTGAAAATAGCTGTGAAATTTTCTTACCATGTGAAATACCATGTGGAATGGGTGTGATCTGTGAAAAACCATGTGAAATGATTATTATGTGAAACTGCAAAGGCCCTGAGAAAGGTTAAAGAAATATAAATATATTTTTTTAAGCTTGCGAGCGGCCGGAATCCTCCAAATCCTGCAGTCTGATTGGTTCCGGGAGCGGGCAGTTTTTTACGATCTTGCCCGCTAACCCGGGCGAAATAGTTGGCAGCTTCATTCACAAGTTTGTTGGTTGTTTGTGAATGAGCAAACCCGTGATTTTTAACCATTTTTCTTTTAAAACTTGCGCTATTATTACCATTAGCTAGGGAAAAGTGAATTTTGTTATTCAGACAAAAAATCTGAAGGTAGAATCAAGCAAGTCAGCCAGGAAAACCACTAAAGTAAAGCAAAACAGGCGACTCGTGATGTCGCTTCACTAGCTTTATAAACTATGCTGTAAGTACTGCAATCTTGCTTTTATGCACCGTTTATTCGACATTTTTGTTCTGTTTGTAGGTTTGTTTTCCATTTTTGCTGTCTGAATCTAGATTCTGCCGTTTCTCATTGAATTTTGCCTCACTAGTTTTCTACTTCTCAGAAAAGCTTGTTGCAACGATTGCATTTAGCTTCCAACCTTGAATAAACAACACGAACAACTTTTCCAGCAGTCGGTTATCGCCGTTTTCATTTCTTTGTTTATATACTTGTTTAGTTACCCACATCGCCTTCTTTTATTCGAATTCAATTCAAAACCCTAAGATTGGTCTGTTCAATTAGCTCTTTTTACAAAGCCTTTGTGCAGTTTTTATCCCGCTCGATTGAATTTTAATCTTAAAGTAAATATTCAGCCGAAGAAAATTTTTGCTGTATTTTCTTTTCTGTGGCTTTTAAGTTCGTCAATTCTTTTATTCTTGTTTGACACTCAACTTATGAATTATCTTCCAAGAAACAAAAACCTTTCTTTATTCTAAAAGAGAGCTTAATTGTGATAATATAAATTACAAGTTCAGAAATCATGTTGTAATGTTTTGTTTTGGTTTGCAATCGATCACGCGCTTTGAACATCAACACGAACGCGCCCTTCTTCAACACGCGTAGGTTGGAGGCTGAAGTAAAATTTTCCTGAAACTTTTAAATCTCTGTAGGAAAAAAAATGAAAATGTTATTCACCGGCCTAGGTCAGCCCGTATTGGGAGAAACTGTGCCCTCGGTCTGAGTAACGCCCTTGGCCTACGGCCTCGGGCGGTACTCAAGACCTCGGGCACAGTTTCTCCCAATACGGACCTCCCAGCCGGTGAATAACATATATATATATATCAAAATATAATGAAGTACACTTATTAGTGAGAATAGATACATTTTAATAAAATATTTACATGCATACAGCAACAATCATGTATATGTTAGAGGTCAAAATTAAATTTTGCGCCAAATTAAGGAATAAACTATATACCTAATGATTAAGACAAAATCTCGTTCATGTAAGGGTGTGAACAGCAAACAACACCCACAAAATATATGTGTAGGGTATGACTATAACCCTGCGTTACAACATTTGTAATGCTTAATTTTGGGGCTCACGGATTAAACGTTGACACGAAAATGTTCTTACAAGGTTCATGGACTTTTCATGGCATTGTAATGACCCATAAGGGCACTGCATGTCTCGCATGTTTAAGTAGGGTACATCCTCTTTTGAGCTCTTCTCATGACCTTGCCCAGTTTTCCATGACCTTATAAGTTTAGCTGTTGGAAATTACGGTCGTTCACCATGAACTTGGCAATTTCATTACGTAGTCAAACTACTGGCAATTTTCCACAATGTGATGATTAGGCTGCGAAAACAGCCGTTTCTCCTCACTCTTCACCGCAGGGGACGTTTCGCAAGGAGGAACCGGTCTGGGACTCAGCGACAGAAATTCCATACTGATGTCGTAAAATCTGTCCGGAATCCGGTCAGGAGCGCTGATTGGTCAACGGAGTAGTTACATTATTGTCTTAGGTATTGTTTACGAATGACAGACAAAAGGCCACAAAGGTCAAATGTAAACACGATGAATCTCTAACAAAACAATCAATATTTGAGAAATATAATCTCTCTAGAAGAAGCATTTGAGTTTTGCTGGAGCTAGTTCGCAGATGAGCACAACATTTTGCCAAAATCGACCAGGAGGAATGTAAAATTGAACATATTTGCATTTGGATTCCCATGACTATTATGATGCAAACATTGATTTAATTATGTCATCAGTATGGAACCTCTGCCGCTGAGTTGCAGACATTCCTCTGCGGGAAAAGTCCCCAGAGGCAAATTGGAGATCGAGGAGAAACGGCTGTTTTCCCGGGCTATATAGACCTCGTCACTGTTTTCGACGCCATCTTGACAAGTAGACAAACGTGTGAGAAATTACAGTGTTTGTATGAGAATCTAATGTCGAATAATTTCCGTAAGGATTGCACTAAAACATTTGGGGGGCGTACCTGTGCTTAATTTCTCCAGACAAAATGTATAGAAAATTTTAGAAAGTGGTTCTGGGTCTTCTAGCGCATGTGACGCCCTCACTTTTTTCAGTATAATCCTTAGGAGTGAAGCTTTAGTTTACAATTCATATTTTTTTCAGAACAGCCGTTCTACGGAAATTATTCGACATTAGATACTCATACAAACACTGTAATTTCTCACGCGTTAGCCTACTCGTCAAGATGGCGTCGAAAACCGCGACAAGGTCTAATATAATGCTTATCAATTTTCATATATATTTGAAGATAAAATTTCATGTCCTTTCATTTTAATTGTTGAATACAAAACTCTCTTTATTCTGGCATCTTAAATCTGTTCTATTCTAAATACCCGTCCCAGAAAATTCGGTAATCACGTGACCGTACACCGACCGACCGACCGCCCGAGCGACCGTCCGTCCGCACCACGGGAAAACCAATGCTTACTTTCACACTTTCTAACTGCTAGGCATAAACAGATTGTGCTCGGCAACTTTTGAGCAATTTTTAACGTTTTCGGCGACTTTTTGTTCTGCGAGCAACCTAGAGCAAGTTTTCCCTTCTTGGTAACTTTTAGCAAATAGTTAAAAACTGACCAAACCATCGAAAAGGTCTTTATTATCAGGTTTTTATTTAAACTGGTCAAAACTAAGGATGTCGTACGTTCTTACAAATAATTTATAAAATAACAGGTGCGCCCACGAACTGGACAGCAGCTATCTATCTAACGGGCGCTTACATCCAGCGGTTATTCGCTCCAACAACAGAGCTTCCCGCCCGCCATCTTGGTATTTGCTGCAGTGCGAGGCATCACAATTAGAAGCTGAAATGTCTGACGAGGAAAGTGAAAATAATGCAGATATTGACCCTATTGAGGCTACCATAGCCACTGGGGCAACTCTTAGTAGTCCTGTAAGAGCTTCAATTTCCAGAAGTTTAACGATCAACAAGACAATGCCCTAGAGGACTACCTTGAGGCTTCAGTTATGATAAGATACAACAATGCAAAGAGGCTGTGAACTTTAAAGTTTACAACCTCTTTGCATTGTTGTATCTTATCATTATAAGATAGGATAAAGGTTGTAAACTTGATCACTGTCTAAAGTGTATAGTCAGCACTATGATGTCTATAGCACACATTGTGAAGTTTACTCATTAATTAGAAACGTCATTAGAAAATACTTTCTATTATTAGTTACGCTGAGCTTAAAAATTATATTGATCACAACAAATGATGTAAAAAATGTTCTAAATTTGGGTAGCAACTTTTAAATTTTTTAGCAACTTTAGAGCACCTTTTGGGTGTATTGTCAAGCAACTTTTGCTTGATTTACTAGCACAATCTATTCATGCCTATTTGGGAGCCCAGGAGAAAACTGATTGCACATCAATGTTGTGATCAATTGACAGCTGTCAAAACAAGGTATCCGCTGATCAGTATCACCTGACCGTGTAGTGGGCTCAGGTGTCGACCCATCGAGGTCGAGCACTTTTTGAAGTTATTCGCTGACAAGTTACTAGTTTTCAAATGATCGCAAGCTCAATTTTTTTTTTTAAATTTCATTTTAAATATGTTGTGTTTATATCTATGTGTATGTTTATGTTTGTGTCTATGGCCCTGCACTATTAAGATTTTGACTTCAAACTAACCTCGGACGCTAACATTCCGCCAGTTATTAAGAAATACAGGTGGGGAAGACTTTTCTTACCAAGGTCACGCGTTGGTCACGCTCTACGACCAATTTTTATACTCTGATTGGTCAAAATTTGACAGGTGAGTTCATGCGGAAAATTTATGCAGCATCTTGAAACTTGTTGACTTTGACAGGTGAAGCTGCCAGAGTTTTGTGTCAACTTGTGATCTTTTTAACTGTCTTTTTCCACTGGATGTACAAAATAAAATACAGCTGCTATCAAGAGTCTTCTGTTATTCATGGCTAGTTTGCTTATTGTTTTTTTGGTTGAGAGATACGTCGCTTGTCAAAGTCGGAAATCCGATTTCGGATGGCATCGTTTTGGTTTTTCACCTTGCTTAATGCGTAAGAGGGTTCAAAAGTCTCAAGCGATTCTGGCCTTACTTGATAGCTTTCGGGAGCTGCATCTCGAATGGTAAGCCTGAGTAATTAATGTATTTGATGTTTATTTTTTTGTATCTAATTTCATGAAGTCGAGCACAGTTTATGCAGCAAGTTAATGCACGNTTTTTTTTTTAAATTTCATTTTAAATATGTTGTGTTTATATCTATGTGTATGTTTATGTTTGTGTCTATGGCCCTGCACTATTAAGATTTTGACTTCAAACTAACCTCGGACGCTAACATTCCGCCAGTTATTAAGAAATACAGGTGGGGAAGACTTTTCTTACCAAGGTCACGCGTTGGTCACGCTCTACGACCAATTTTTATACTCTGATTGGTCAAAATTTGACAGGTGAGTTCATGCGGAAAATTTATGCAGCATCTTGAAACTTGTTGACTTTGACAGGTGAAGCTGCCAGAGTTTTGTGTCAACTTGTGATCTTTTTAACTGTCTTTTTCCACTGGATGTACAAAATAAAATACAGCTGCTATCAAGAGTCTTCTGTTATTCATGGCTAGTTTGCTTATTGTTTTTTTGGTTGAGAGATACGTCGCTTGTCAAAGTCGGAAATCCGATTTCGGATGGCATCGTTTTGGTTTTTCACCTTGCTTAATGCGTAAGAGGGTTCAAAAGTCTCAAGCGATTCTGGCCTTACTTGATAGCTTTCGGGAGCTGCATCTCGAATGGTAAGCCTGAGTAATTAATGTATTTGATGTTTATTTTTTTGTATCTAATTTCATGAAGTCGAGCACAGTTTATGCAGCAAGTTAATGCACGTTTGTAAGATTTGAGACAATGATCTGACCTAGTATAAGGTCTGATATAAGCTTACAGAACTTTAAAAAGCCTTTAGATATATTTTCTCACCGCAAATAGAAAGAAACGTTCCGAAGAATATTTAGTTATAAATTTGGCTGTTGAAAGAAAACTTTGAGCGATATTCTTGCCTCCTCGAGTTCATCTTTGAAAAAAGCAAACACCGGGAGTCTGGCTTAAAACATAAACGTAAGCTTTAAGCTTTATAAAGACTCAGGATTTTTCAAAAACACTTTAATACCTGTCGTCGTGAATGAAAATTGTTGTCTCTGTAAATGTTTCACCGAATTATATTTCTTTCATTGATTGTTAGTAGTCTCTCCTGCAATTTTAATAGCTGTGCCGTTTGTTTTCAGTCGTTCATGGACATCGCATGCAGGAGTATTCAAAATGCCGCGCGTATTAAACGCTTTTCAAGATTACACATCGTTATAAAACCATTAAATTAAAAAAAAATAAATAAACGTAATAATTTTTTTTTTTATGTTGAAGAGTAACCCTGTTAATGTTAACTGCAAATTTGGCGCTCGTCAAAGGTGAGAACCGGCTGGCCGTATAAGTGATTTTGGACATTTTTTGAACGTTTTCGCTAAAAGCCCATGACTTCCTGAATACTGACTGAGTGCAATTTGTCTCGAAAAATTGTGAAATACTGCATTTTTTCCGAGGTCTGTATGATAAATAGTACTGTTTCTCCTCAGATATGATGCATAAAAAGTATAAACAGGTTGGTTTACACACCCCCAGATTTGTGGGCAAGATTTTGTAAAGTAAACTTGTCGATAGCAAAAACTTCGGCCTGTTTTGTTTTCCAGGCCTTAAATCTACTGTGATCAAGAGCCATTATGGCTCTTGAATGTGATCGAAGATGATTGCTATTTTTTGGGTGTACATATAAGGTTATCAACTCGATGCAGGATGCTTCACTCTAAAATCACTTAGCCTTTCCGTCAAAAGTCACATGAATGTGCCCTTAAGTTAACTGGTTTGTGGATTACAAGTTTATTGTTTGATTTAAATCATAAATTTATTAATGGGAGCTTCGCTTTTAACCCTGGCTTAATCTATATATTAGACTTGACAAGTCGGTGTCTGCCAGAATATTGTGTACAGTGGAGTGTAAGCTTATTCAGGTAGGATTCCGTCGACCATTTGCAACAAAAACTACAGCCGATGATGTGTACAGGAAACAAAAAGGAACCAATGAATGGTATATCATTGCACCTTCCCCTAAAGTTTCTTGTTCACATCAGGAAGATTTAACTCAAATCTACAGCTTCATAATTAGTATACGTGTCGAAATAGTCGACCATCAGATGACCTATGTAACAACGAACTTCAGTCGGCAGGAAGATACCTTTACCTTCCACAATCCAGCTGACTTATTGTTCTCCAACTTGATTGGAGGCACGCTTCATATGAACAACGAAACAAATGATGCGAACAATCCGCCTTTAAAATAATGGCGATTTCGGGTGCAAAATATATAAACTCCTGTTGGAAAGTCCGCGTGAATTTGAATTGATCCAACGGAACTTCATTTTTCGCTTTTCTGTTGGTTCAAAAGGCGCACGTGACAACTGGAGTCACTTAGTGGGAGACTGGTAACCAGTAAGTTAAACATCAAACATGGAAACATGGCGGGTAATCCGTTCGGTGATCGAGTTTAGTGAGTCTAAAAAGCAGTTGTTTTAAGAGCTGAATGAAATATTCCAGGAGGAAAAATTTGCATTGTTTTTTGAAAGAAACGATGGCCTTAATTACTTACTCAGCTTCAACGAAAAACGAGTTGTGAACATTGTTTGGACTAGCTCAGGTAAGATTCACGACCAGTTGCTTTATACTACATACACTTGTGGGTCAAAAGCTTTTTTCCGGTAAAAAAATTCAAACAAAATATGTCAAAATTTATGGAGCGATCGTTGTGATCGCTGTGGTACATGTAGACTTCAGTTTTATGGACAGTGATGTAGTAACTCTAATGAGACTACAACATGTAAGATTATTTTTTACCAATGAATTAATCGCAGGTATGGAATCCAAGCCGTGTTGAAGAGTATTCTTTGTCATCAGGCAAATCAATGGGAGAATGGACTATATTTTAGGCAAAACGACCACATGCAAAATTAATATGTATTAACAAATTACTGTAGGATTTCACACATTTTTTCACAGGGCTGAATCAACCTCAGAATAATTCATTTAATTGCAAGAAACCCATTCTTATTTCTCAGGTTGTTTCATATGCTTTTTTAGGCCCATAATAGAAACTTAGAATTTCACAATTTTTTCACAAGCTGGCTTTCATATTTCAAAGCAGTGATTTTGATTTCGCAGGATGTTTCTTACAATCAAGGGATATTTCACATGTTGTTTCACACGGCTTTTTCGTCAGTTCGAAAAAGCATGTTACAATTTCACACATTTTTTCACAGGGTAGAATCAACCTCATAATTTTGTGCAAGAAGGACTTTTTATTTCACAGGGTGTTTCACAGGATGTTTCACATCCATAAAAGTCTCACATGGTTTTCACATGAACTTCACATACGCTTCACAGGGTTGCTCCCAGTAGTGACCATGGCGGCAACGGGAAGGTCAAAATAGTGATAAGTTTAATAAGCAAAAAGAAAACTTTGTTGACGACCTGCGTGTGCATCACATTTTCTTTAAATTTGTTTGCCACTCTGAATAGCTACGATCTAAACTGCGAATAGCCGTTGAATCGTGCCAAACACTCCGCTCGAAATTGGAAACAATACAGGGCTAATCTGTAAACACTCTCCATCCATAACATGCAAGACTCAATCACAAGGTCACGTTAACTTGAAAAGATGAGAAATATCGAAAAAGGAAACCCAGTCGCTACACCACACTCTTCTGTCTGGGACGTACTTATGAGGTGCATTCGCCTATTTTCATAACTACTGTTTGAACAAGTTAAACCCACCTCTATTTTAAAAATACTTTAAGGATCCTAGAGACCTATACATCACTGTTCTCTCGATTAGCAGTCGTCCACGGATACCCCACCTCTCAGCATTTCGGCTTGGTCGTTGCTATTAGCACCTTTCTTTTAGTCTTAAAACATTGTACTCCTTAAGCTATCGCGTCCAGAAATTCTTCCATGTCATTAATCTATTAATGATTTCCAAGGGCCCAGGAGGGAAAACGTGAAAGTAGTATAGGGACTATACCGTTTCTTTTTTAAGTGGTATCTCATTATAGTGAAGTGGAATACACGACGACTTCATAGTGTTTTTTTCTTTATCCAGGAGCCGATTTATCTTATGAATAAAATACGGGGGAATCTCATTAAGATAACGACTAAGTCGGCCACAGCCGCGTCTTGACATTCATTAAGATAAGGCCGTGTGCTAACCTGTCGGATAGGTTTCCTAGTTATACTTCTTATCGATAGTAAGAAAAATATTCATCATTAGTTGATTCATGTTGCGAGGAATAAGTGCAAGTTCTACCTCCTGCCGCTTTCATTGTCCAACAAATTGTACCAATTGTGGTTCACTGGTTCTTGGCGCGCAAATCGTGCATAGTAATGAGGACGACGGCAAACTAGCTCTTTTTTAAAAAAAAAAAACAACAAATTTTCACTTTCCCTCCTTTCTTTTTTGCTCATTTTTGAGCCTATATCCACCTCGCATCGAGCACACATCGATCCTTCACCGATCTACCCCTCATCGACCCTACATCGATCCCTCATCTACCCAACCCACGTCGACCCTACATCCTCCTTTCGTTTAAAGACAATTTATTTGTAATGATACCAACCTTGAATAGTGAAACTGTATACCACCGCCACATTTCTATTGTTTTCGCTCCAAGACCACCACCTCATTTCTATTGTTTTCCCTCACCACCACCACATTTCAATTGTTTTCCCTCTCCGTCACTATCACCACATTTCTATTGTTTTCCCTCCAGGACCGCCTCTACATTTTAATTATTTTCCCTTTCCACCAGCACCACCACCACCACATTTCTATTGTTTTCCCTCTTCACCACCACCACCACATTTCTATTATTTTCCTCCACCAACACCACATCTCTATTTTTTTCCTCCACCACCACCACCACTACATTTCTATTGTTTTTACTCCTCCACCACCACCACCACCACCACCACCACATTTCTATTATTTTCCTCCACCACCACCACATTTCTCTTTTTTCTCCCAAGACCACCACCACATTTCAATTGTTTTTCCTTACCACCACCACTGCATCTCTATTGTTTTCCCTCCACCACCACCACCGACACCACATTTCTATTAATTCCCAACATCATTATAAAGCAATAAAATAATCCATTCCATTTTGTTTGAGATTTGAAAAACTGGTTTCCCTTCACCATTGTCGCCACCGTCACATTTCTACCATTTTCCGTGACACGAACATTTTGATGAGATAGGAAGATAGACTTAGAGTCCAGTCTTCTAATAACGTGAAAGGGACCACCTGTTTCAGGCGAAAAGAGCTAGCTGTTTACGAAAGGCTAAACAAGGTAACTTAAGCGACAACAACGGCGAAGGCTACGAAAAATTCACTTGAAAAGTTAATTCGCGCTGCTTTAAACTTAAAATGTTGGCAAATTTTTCTGGACTTGAATTCTAAAGGACTCCTGTATCGTAGCCTGCGTACAGACGATAACTAAACTCTGATTAGTACCGTCTGCGAAGCAGCGCAGAGATCCTTGTTCTGGACCCCCAACGGACTCAACGAATTACCGGAAGTGCGTTTCGAATTTCCCTTCAACCTGATTGGCGATCACGACAAACAAAACAAAGGCCTTTTTTAACTGGCCAATCGTGGCGCGTACTCAAATCTGGGTACACAGCTGGAAGTCCAGAACAAGGATTTCGGCGCTGTTTCGCAGACGGAGTTAACCAGAGTTTAATTTCGTCTGCGCGCAGGCTAATGTATCGAAGTTTAGAAAAAGAAAAGGGAAGTCGTTGTCTTGTGTTCAAGTCCTCCACGAAACTTGAAATTCTCGTGAAATCAGGCAGTTTCACGTCGTAGTCGTGTAGTGACTGCAAAGAAATCTACAAAAGTGTGTGCTGCACGTGCAAAGTTGTTGTTTTTCTAATCTACACCTATTGCTTATTTGCCGTTCGCCGTCGCCGTCGTCGTTGCTTAGGCATCCTATTAACCGACGCGACAGACACGTATTGCATTAAAAGTAAAAGAAAATTTGCAGCCTCTTTAAGGATCATGCATCCTCCTTTTATGTAAACATGAGATAAATTAGTACCAAATTACAGCGAAGCTTGTCCTGGGCTGAGAAATCAATAACTATGAATTATACCCAAACTTACCCCTCCTAACTTTGAAGTTCCATATCCGGCTGTCACTAAAACTGCTCTCAGTGCTGTCAGTGTTTGCATTTGCAGCAGTAAGTGAAGTGACTGCGACTTCATACTCCTTCCAACAACCCAGGTGCAAGGTGTGGTTCGTACAATTTTTGTCCACGGATACGGAGCTCCAAGGACTAGTCACTGCCAATGAGACCTTTCTGTAGTAGACTTTATACCCCAAGACAAAACACGCCCCATTCAGTGGTGGTTCCCATATGATAACAACGGTATCTCCTGCTACTTCCTTGTCTTTATTCAAAATTATAGGAACACCTGAATAAAATAAGTGATGTTAAAGATCATGAGACTGAAGCAACGAGCACCTTTTTTAGAAAGTTAATACTGGTTTTTGTTGGAATCTTATGTATACTTTTTTTTACAGTAAAGAAGACAATTTTTTTCTTATTTTAATTAATTCATTTACTTATTTGTCTCTTTCATTAGGTGGCTGTTGCTTCAGAAAAAAGTAATGATAATATTACGGACCCCGTAATACATGGACATCAGCCTTGGAAAGTGAGAAAGTCTTCTACTCAAATTATTCGTAAAGAAAACCCTGCGTGCCGAGTCTATTGGATGCGGACTTTAATCAGACTTTTGATGTCTACCAAATCACGGTTTGATAAATTACGTGAATCGTAGCGAATTTAACCACAGGTGATCCAGCTCACTGTTTGTGTCACGTAAGGGTTTCATAACATGAGAAAATATAGAGAACATATTCGGCGAAGATTAGGTCTGGAAATTTGCTAGAAAATGGAAATAAAAACCCATAAAACTTAGCATGTAACGGGTTGTTGTTGTCCTTAATATGCACACGAAGTTTCGAGAAAAATAGTCTGTTTCGTTTTTCCTACACAGTATAGTGGCAAGGTAGGAGGCTGACGGCAGCGTCGCAGCTCCGATCGACCTCAAACCAGCACGATTTTTTTCGCGAAAATCGAATCCAGTCGCTGAATAAACACGCAAGGCTTGTGGAACATGATTTTGTCTTAACCCTGAAGCCAATGAAGCATCTCCAGCAGCTAGCAACACGAAGCCAGCACGCTCCGTAGAATACGTTAACCTTCTGGGGGCCCAAAGCCGTTAGGATCACAACTGGTCCAATTAAAAAATGGCGCTGAGCTCGGGGCGCCTGGTGACAAGTATAATAGGTCCCCGTGGAGGAGTTAATTCTTTGAGCACTCTGGGACTCCCTTCCCTCCACGGGGACTTAGTATACTCGTCACTAGGCGCCCCCAGCTCCCTTGGACCAGTTGTGATCCTAACGCGACGGCTTCGGGCCGCCATTTTGGTTACATTCCTTTTAGCCAAACTTTTTTCGGATTTGAACAATCCAGACTGTTTGGATTTTCGTGCTAGCCGGAACAAAAATCTGAAAGAAGATTGATCCATACAGGAGCAGCCTGCCGCTCCGATCTTCTTCTCAATTTCAACGCATCGTTTTTTACTTCTTTCTGCTAAAAGCATCTTCTCGTGGAGAAACGGAAAGAAAATTAGCTCTTTAACTAGTGGTGGGTCATACTGGAACTCATCAACTTTAAATTATCTGGAATTTGATTCAAGAAAATTCAGAAGACAATTACGAATTCTCAAGCGCTGAGAAGCGCGTTCTAAACGCAAACAGACATTGGAAAGTATAGTTTTACAGTGAGAAAATCTAAGCGATTTCTCTTCCTAACGGATTAATTTAGAGTGACAGTAGAACTTGAGTTAAATACAGTACAATCCTTCAGCGGCATAGAACAACGGGGGAATATAAATAACTTTTGCCTAGACTAACCTTGACCCGCCGTGTTTACTGATGAACGAGCACGTTTTTGAGGTCGAAAAGCAGTTTCATTAAATGGAACAAAGATCTGAAACCAGATTGAGATACCAATCTGAACGATCTTCCTTCAGAGGTAGATCGTTCGGATTGCAATCTTAGATTGGTTTGATCCTTAATGGAACAAAAAATCGAATTTTCGATCGCAAAATCCGGATTTAGATTGGCTAAAAGGAATGCAACCTTTAGAAGGTTAACATAAGAGTTTTACGGAGCCTGCTGGCTTGGCGTTGCTAGCTGGAGATGCTTCAGTGGTTTCAGGGTTTAGAGAAATTCATGTTCAACGAGCCTGGCGTTTTTATTCGGCGACTGGATTCGATTTTCGCAAAAAAAAATCGTGGTAGTTTAGGGTCGATCAGCCTTCAGCCTCCTACCTTGCCACTATACTATGTAGGAAAGATAAAGCAAACTACTTTTCTCGACACTTCGTGTGCATATTAAGGACAACAACTCGCCACATGGTAAGTTTCATAGATTTTTATTTCCATTTTCTATCAAATTTCCAGACCGAAACGTCGCCCGATATGTTATCTATATTTACTCATGTTATGAAATCCGTTCGTGACACAAACAGTGAGCCGGGGTTACCTGTGATTTAATCACTTTCGTAAGTGAAATCAAATGTTTTTGGGAAAACAGAGATAGAATTGAAAGCTCTTTGGGAGTTTCAAATGTCTTTCAAGACTTGAACTTTCTTACCTACCTCTTACTTTGGCAATTTCATCACGGGACAGTGCGGTNCCGGATTTAGATTGGCTAAAAGGAATGCAACCTTTAGAAGGTTAACATAAGAGTTTTACGGAGCCTGCTGGCTTGGCGTTGCTAGCTGGAGATGCTTCAGTGGTTTCAGGGTTTAGAGAAATTCATGTTCAACGAGCCTGGCGTTTTTATTCGGCGACTGGATTCGATTTTCGCAAAAAAAAATCGTGGTAGTTTAGGGTCGATCAGCCTTCAGCCTCCTACCTTGCCACTATACTATGTAGGAAAGATAAAGCAAACTACTTTTCTCGACACTTCGTGTGCATATTAAGGACAACAACTCGCCACATGGTAAGTTTCATAGATTTTTATTTCCATTTTCTATCAAATTTCCAGACCGAAACGTCGCCCGATATGTTATCTATATTTACTCATGTTATGAAATCCGTTCGTGACACAAACAGTGAGCCGGGGTTACCTGTGATTTAATCACTTTCGTAAGTGAAATCAAATGTTTTTGGGAAAACAGAGATAGAATTGAAAGCTCTTTGGGAGTTTCAAATGTCTTTCAAGACTTGAACTTTCTTACCTACCTCTTACTTTGGCAATTTCATCACGGGACAGTGCGGTGCCAAAAACATACAAATCCATCACTGATCCGTAGAACTGGTGATCTTCCCAGTGACCGTCGTTGGCAATCTTGTAAGGGTTACCCGTAAGTGTGTAAAACTTAGTCCCAGGAGTAAACGATCTGCTACCCACTATGGTGCCGTTAGTGTAGAGGTAGACATTACCTGTCACGTGGTTCCAGGTGACTGCAAGGTGCGTCCAGGTATTTAATAAAAGTTTAGTACTTCTAAAGAACCACCATTTAGTAATGCCGAGGCTACGGCGCTCAAATTCCAGCCGATCACCAACGATGGTAAGCTCAAACTGCCATGGGAGTTGCCAGTCGTTATATATTGTCTGTGTTCCAGATAATCGCGTTTGTTTTATCCAGCAGCAAATGGTAAAACTCCTGCCGTTAAGATGAACTGCTGGGGCAGTAGCGAATGAATCTTTAACAAAACGAGGAGCCGTGCTGCCTGAACACCATCCTTCGACAAAATCTAGTGATTTGCTAAAGCTACATTAAAGGAAAAATTAATTAGAAGATATATAACCGCATTTGGCGGGGGATATATTTAACAATCGTTGAATTCGCCGTTCGTATGATGTGAAGAGTTATGCAGATCGAGGGGAATGTTACCCACCAAAGCCGAAGGCCGAGGTGAATAACAGCCTTCGAGATCTGCATAACCTGGAACATAAATGCCATATCATTAACAGTATATTTATGTCCTGAACACAGACCCATGCCAGGTGGTTATGAGAAATTAGGCGGAGGACTTAAGCCAGTAAACTAAGAAACATTATGTGAGAATGACAAGGAAGAATGGTATTCGGTTGAACGAAGTCAGCCTTCTTTGATTTCCATTTGCTCCTATTTACAAGCTCCCTGCCTGCTATATTTAAAAAAAAGCAATTTACATGACTCACGTTATATTTTGATCCTTTCCATCTAGCAGCCAGTGACCAAGGATTAACATCTCTAAAGGACAAAAAGGCATTTAATATAAGGAAACTACGGGAACCTTAAGCAAAGGAAATAGGAGACGTCTGCACGCAGATTACTGAAGACCCCTTGTCGGAATATTCACAGACGAAATCATTACAGGCAACTTCTACAATCTGAAGGACAAACGGGGGCGGGGAGAGGGGGGAGTGGGGCGCAGTCTTGTCGAACCAGTTAGGAGCAGACTTTGAATTCCCTTCTTCTGGTCTTAGCCAGAAGAGATTTCATGCTCTTCTTGTAAACTTTGCAATTATTTCGCCGGTAAACCTTGCGTCCCAATGAGCTTCTCAGGTATGATAACTGAAGAAATCAACTCACAATAGATATTTTAGTAACTTAAATAAAGTTACTAAAAGAACAGTCTCCCAAGAGTAGTACAGCTACTAGGGGGAAATAATTTTGCAGCTCTTTTTCAGATTCAGATTCAATTTTAGCGCATCTTAGTGAGACAGCTCTTTAGTAGTTATATATAATGAAAACTAGGCCTATTACACAATAACAACGCAATACAAGCAAGCGAATATCATTCATTATTTTTATCACGTAGTTTAAGATGCAAATAATTAACCGACAGTGTTTACCTGGTGGGGGCATTCTACAGCATCTTAACTTCTCAACACAAGCCGATCCTTCGCAGAGTACTCCATAAAAGCCAACCAGATAGGACCAAGCTTCGCAAGTGTCCCATCTTTGACTTTGTAAAGAAATCCGCTTTTTTCCATGGCAATCCAGATGTGCATTTTTAAAATTTCTTGGCCTGCAGCAACTTCCATGTTCAATGTTGCTAAATGAAGAGCCATTTGAGTAATAAAAACCCTTCAAGAAATATCCGTCTGGGCAGGTAGCCCAGCTCCAGTTTCTAGGGAAAGAAAAGTATTGCTTTTATTGCGTTAAATGATAATATAATAATTACGCATAAATCATCACAAAGGAGCAACTCTAAATTCCTTAAAGATCACTGAAATGTCTCTCATGATTCTCTCATGCATGCATGTTATTTGTCGGCAAGCTAATCTGGTAAAAAAAAAAAATCTAGGTATAATCATCCTGATATTCTTCGCATGTGCTCTAAATCATTATAGAGAGACTGACAGGCTAGTATGTGACATTGAAATATCAGGCAAAACAACAGTTTATTCTACTACTGAAGACAACTAAAAGAATTTACAAGAATATATATAATTATAAATAAATAAACAGTACATACAGTAGTGGTACACCCAAAATAACTATAAAGCTAAACCAGTTGGGTGACCGTAATTATGATAATTAAAAGTGTGAAAGTCAGAAAGGAGGCCCAACAAATACACTGGTACACATAAATATCATAACTTGGCACAAAAGTACATATGCAGAGCAAAACAAAAAATAAATAAATAAATATAAACCATAAAAATATCAGTAAAGATTAATAGAGACTAACGAAATGCGAAGTTAGTTCTTTTTTAAATTGATTGGAAGTACGACACTTGACTCTTTCATCGAGTTCATTCCATAATTTAGGACCATTAAATCGAATATTAAATTTGCCATAATTTTTTCGAATTTGTGGAAGATAGAAAGTAGATCTGAATGCAAAGCGAGTATTTACATTATGTTTACAAGATGTTTTAACAAAAAGCGAATCAAAGATCTTTGGTAGTTTGCCAGTATAAAATTGGTGCATAACTAAAAAAGAGAGTTTGAAGCTTAATATGATCTTGAAGTTTAAGAAGGTTAAGCTTAGCAAACAAAGGACTTGTATGTACATCGAAGTTGGCGAAAGTAATTTAACGGATTGCTTTCCTTTGTATTATTTGAAGTGGTTTAATGTTATGGTCATATGTGTTGCCCCAAACTTTACAGCCATAAGAGAAAAAAGGAAGAATAATGGCATGGTATAATTGAACTTAAATGTTTTTGTATCAACAAAATGTCTAATCTTACATAGGACACCAATACCCCTAGACAAGAGCTTGCCTAGTCCCTGGGCCTCATTATTATGCGCGGCCGATGCGTTTCGGGTCACGTGGTCCGAGAAAGTTTTTGAGGCCTAGACAAACTCGGAGAAGTGAGACATTTTGTCTCACTTGGGGCGGAGCTCTTGGTAGCGGGCGAGCTGTCAATAACTTTTCCGCGCTGATGAAAGATGTCTAGCAGCCATGGAGAGTACAGAGGATAAAGAGTTAAACCGAGCATTTTTATTCTATGCACGTTTTCATTGTTGAAAGTCCTTTGGCCTTTTTTTTTTCATTTATCTCATTAAACTAATTTGAACTTTATTTCATCTCAAAAACTATTTGTAGGCTAAGCAAAACAGCGCCGCAAAAAAATTATTTGATCACTCGGAAGGTAAGCTAAAGAAACAAGTTTATATTTATTCTTGGATATGAAAAGCTATCTTTCGTTTCTCTATTTTCGCTTGCTCCTATAAATTTCTCGTTATCATTTCACTTCGAAATATTTTATGTACTTTAATTTTTGGATTTGGAAGCTTATATATCTAACTAATCGGACAGGCTGTTGAATTTGGTCCCTAAATTTGGTAGAATGTCAACAAAATACTGTTTCAAATCTTTCTGTCAATAAAGAAATATCATTTTAATGGTTCATCTGAAAATGAACTAAAAGAGAAATTACTTGCACGTTATACAGTAGTATTCTTTAAGATTCAAAGTGATATTTTTATTCTTTGATAACAGAAACCAGGTAAGTGCCGATCTTTAAGCGAAGGATATTTACGCGCAAAGTTATTTATAGATTATTTCAGTTGAACGTGGGAACTTTTCAAAAATGCAAAAATGCTCACGCATGCGCACTCCGAGATTGTCTAGGCGTCTCCCGGCCGTCCGTCCCGGATAAGTCACCGAAATGCATTGACCGAGAGGCCTTGGAAAGACGCTGTATAGGGACTAGGCGGCTCTTGCCCTAGATATGTTTTTTTGAAATTTGTTGGACTTGTTTGTTCCAATTGAGATGACAGTTTATGAGAATGCCAAGGCACTTAACACTTTTTTGTTGATTAATTGGCTTACCATCTATTTCAGTGTTCAAGGAATTGTTTATCTTTTTTTGATGAGGATTAAATATTACAAAATGTGTTTTAGCAATATTGAGAGATAGTTTGTTGGCACGAAAATCCAGAACTATTGCCTGAAAAGTGTTTGCCACTTTAAAGTGACTCGATTCTACTTGATTTTACTTTGCAGACAACATAATTGGACTTTGGGCACTTATTCAATTTAGATAATTACACATAAATCTCAAAGGAGCAACTCTAAATTCGTTAAAGATCAATGAAATGTCTCCTCATGGTTCTCGGATTCTCGAAATGCATGCATGCTTATTGTTGGCAAGCTCATTTGGTAAAAACGGGGCACTTTTCTAGGTATAATCATCCTCATATTCTTTGCATGTGCTCTAAGTCATTGCCCCGTGGGCGAAATCCCGAGGACGTACTCTAGTAACTCGCGCGTATATTAAGGAAAGTACTTACAGTTTAAATATACAGTCATACAGTCAATATAGAAAAAATCTCCATTTGCTTGAACAGGGGCCGCGAGGAATCGGTAGGTAATGATGACGTTTCTATTGTTTGCGCCCGCAAGTACGAAATGGTTAGGGTGACGTAAAGACAGAAAATCCCGAAGGGACCGCTCAGGTAGATTTTGTGACATTTATTGTGTAGTCATACTTCGATACTCTTTTGCGTTACGCAGTGACATTCTGTGGAGCAGTTGTTTTGAAAGTTATTGACCAAAAGACACTCGTTAAACGCAGATGAGGTTATAAGGTGCTTTCAACTGCGTATATATAAACACTTGGAGAGTTTGCCAGACACGAGTTCACAAATCTTTGATTTATATTGAAAACCTTGCCAGACACTCTTTCTCGCTCTTTGACCAGAATTAGACTTAGCCCCAAACAAGTAAAACGAGTGAACAACGGTTAGCTTATCACTAGCAGGAACGATGGACGATTACAGAAATTCGCCGACAATCAAATTCTGTGCTGACTGGTTCCCTGCTCACAGATGTCCTTCCGTTATAAAGTTTCAAATAAGACCAGAATGCGCGAGCGTGTCGAGCGTGAATCGATCAAACGTCCTTTTAATTTCTAAGGCTTACTTTCCGGCATATAAATTGAACTGAATGTAAAAAGTGAAAGAGAAATGGCGAAAAATTCAACTTCTAATTAAATCTTTCTGTTGCGGCTGGGTTCTCTGTTTTCTTGTTTCCCGCCTTTTTAGATCACGTGATGAGTTTTGTCGTTGTACGGAGTTACTCGATGTATCAGTTGGAGCGATTCACACGAAGTAACGACGTTTTTAACGCTTGACAACGTATATATCCTTGTTTGTACGGATTGCTTGGTCTTGTCCGACGTATAATACCCTTGGTTGTACGAATAGGTTTGTTTCGTACAAATAAACGCCAGTTTACAAGTGGATTGCATCTTACAGTTACTTCGTTTTGCTGTTGGACTGTTGGTTGAATCGAGTCTTGTCAGTCTCATTGTTGTCTTCGATTTGCGGAGTTTGCCAACGAAGTGAGCATCTCATCGTAAGCAAATTGTCAGAGATATTTTCCGCCTATGAAGAATTTTGTTGTGTTGATACATGAAACCGTGCATGTTGTTGAATCAAGTTTGTCATGTCTGTGTGCGATTCGGCGAGTGTTGACATCGAAAGCGATGGAACGATTGCTGCAGGCGAAACGGCGACTATTTCGGAGACTGATTTTCCGCCTTGTAACCCACAAGCAAATTCTACAGTCCTAGAGGCCTTTCCAATCGAGTCGGGCTACGTGACAAAGGGGAGCGAAGCGACGAATTTACCTTTGGACGATGAAGTTGAATTTCTTGGGGAATTGTCGAATGGACAAGGACTCGGAAGTACGGACGAGACCGTGATCGAGAATCCAAACTTAGAAAGCGCATCTGCTGGCACCGCGAGCATCGGCGAAAAAAGAGAACACAAGTTAACGGAGAAAGGTAAATCCTATAAACTTGCTCGAGATGTCCGTGAGCGATAGAGACTCAATAGAGAAACACAGGCCAAATTGCTAATATTCAGACACTCATGGGACTGAATAGAAACCTGGAAAAGGTCAGTCAGGAATGCATTAAATTAAATGAACGATTCAAGTTGTTTAAGGATCTTCATGAAGAGATCCAGGACTTGCTGATTGGAGAAGAGCAAGCACAGGACCACCAGGTCTACATTAATTTGCATGAAGAGATAGTTCCCTTTCGTGAAGTGGTTCAGAAATGGATGACTAATGCTGAACGGCAACTCAGAGATGAAGAAAGGGAAAGAAATTCAACCAAGTCAAGTCTGAAGTCCAAAAATAGTAAAGCCTCGCGTGCATCCACCACCTCCTCTAGAACAAGAGCCTTGGAAGCCAAAGCCAAAGAAGTTGAATTAAGGACGAGGATCGCACAACTCGATCAAGTGGAAACTGCAAAAAGAGAAGCAGAAAGAACAAGGTTGATAGCTGAGTGTACAATTGCTGCTGCTGTTAGCAAAGTCTACGAGGACGCAATAAAGGAGGATGCAGAACAATACCTAGGATCGGATGACCCAGACAAGGATGATGCTGTCGTGAGGCCGAGGTCGACCAAAGAAAGACCATTACAACCATCATTTAACTCGGCGACAGGAGAGTCAGTTGACACCTTGAATCCTAATGCACCAGAGTTTGTCCATTTTTCGCCATCACCTTTACAATCACAGGCTAATACTGGTTTGAGCTCAGCTACCCGACTCGCAGACGAACATAAAGATTGTACTGCTGTAAAAAAATACTTTGTGGAATGTGCAGACGTGTCGAGAATCATCACCAGTTGAACAAACCTTTTCTAATAAGGAGACTGGATGTGAACCTCAAGCAACCTTCTGGGAAAGTATGGAACTAAGACTGTCACAGCCACCACCTGAGCCTTCCCCTTTTGATGGCGACCCAGCCAAGTACCTACGGTTTAGAGCAAATTTTCGGGACCAAGTTGAATCTAAAAAATCACTGTCTGACAGCGAGAGATTGAACTATTTGATGTCCTACACTACAGGTAGAGCGAAGACAGTAATTGAGAACTACAATGGGTTACCAAATGGATGTCAGTTGGCCCTCAAGGTGTTAGAGCACAGATTTGGACAAAGTGCCATGATAGTCCAAGCCTTGAAATCGTCTGTTACCGATGGGCCAAAGATAAGACCTGGAGATAATGCTGCACTTCTAGCCTTGTCTGACAAGATTGAGAACTGTTGCTGGGCAATGTCTGAGTTGCGGTCATGTGAACTTGATTGTACCACTAACTTGAGACACATCTATGATCGTTTGCCAGGTCACCTTCAAGGAAAGTGGAGAAAGACTGCGATGTCGTATCGCGAGAGGTCGGGTGGAAGACAGCCGGACTTAAAGGAGCTATCCAAGTTTATTACTGCTCAGTCACAAACTGAGAACGACCCGGTGTATGGCAGAAAGAGTGAATCACAAACAAAGTTCAGTGTTGGCAGGAACCCAAATAAAAAAGCACTTGAAGAAAGGGCTGGTCCGACGATCCCCACTCTAGCAACAGAGGTCCGGACACAAGAAAACGGAGGTAATCAGGGAACAAAGAAACCCGTAACTGCCAGTGAGCAAGGAAGTAATGGGGGCAACCGCAATCAAGGTGAACACTGTAAAGTCTGCAAGGGAGCCTATGCTATCTCAAAGTGTTCGGTGTTCCTGTCTAAGGGCGTAGGTTGGCGGAGACGATTTGCGAGGTTTAAGGCTCTTTGCTACCGATGTCTGTCTCACACTCATTTGCAAAGGAACTGCCCAGAAAAGACCAGTTGTACTGGGAAAGACTGCTCGTCCACAAGATCACCACTCGCTGTTGCATATTTCGACAAAAAACGAGATTGAGGATGTTAAAGGCAATCCTGAGCAGAGTTCTCCGGTAGTGTCCAATTTGTCAGAGAACAATGCAACGACAGAGAGTAACAGGAGGAGCTTTGTGTTGCTCAAAGTTGTTCCACTTAGAGTGACTGCTGAAAATGAGAGAACACTTACTACGTATGGTATGTTAGACTCAGCTGCTGTTAGCTCAATGATCACTTCTAACATTGCAGACAAACTGCAACTTCAAGGAGTTCCAGAGAAAGTTAGCATAAACACTGTCACTCAAAGAGACCAAAATCTTGAATTATGCAAGGTCAAATTCCAGATCAGCTCAGCGAGCCAAGGAAGTCCGTCCTTCCCAGTGTATAACGCCTTGTCAGTGAAAAGTTTGAATGTGTCGGACCGCTACTGCCCAAGTCAACTGGATTTGTCTCCTTGGCCACACCTCAGTGGTCTTCAATTGCCAAATACTGCTGTTGATGTGAATGAAGTCTCTGTTTTAATTGGCCAAGACGTACCTCAAGTTCATATGGTTCTTGACTATTGCTGGGGAGACGGTCCACAGAGTCAGCCATACGGAATGAAGACCCCCTTTGGATGGTGTGTAGCCTGGCCAACCAACAGAAAGGAGGATGAAAACAAGCCTGTTGCGCTATCAGTCTTCGAATTTGATTGGGCTGAAGACAAGCGAGATACGAAACTGCACGAACAAGTTGAAAAGTTCTGGGCTTTGGAATCACATGGATTCAGGAGTGATGGCACTTCGAACAGTCTTGAAGACGAAAGAGCCCTTGAAATCCTAAAGAGAACAACTAAGCTGAAGGATGGAAGGTAAGAAGTTGGTCTTTTGTGGAGAAATGATAACCCTGAGCTGCCTAACAACCGCGTGCAAGCTGAGAAGCGGCTGCAGCAACTTAAACGGCGTTTCCAACCTAGTCCTGAGTTTGCCACCCAGTACAAGACAGTCATGAACGACTACATAGACAAGGGTTATGCAGTGAAATTGTCGGAAGAAGAAGCGGCTCGTACCAACAGCCACACATGGTATCTTCCCCACCATGGAGTGATCAACCCAAACAAGTCTAAAGTAAGGGTGGTGTATGATGCAGCTGCGAGATTTGAAGGGACCGCGCTTAATAAGGAACTGCTACAAGGCCTGCTGCTTAACATCTCGTTGGTAGGAGTATTGATGCGGTTTAGAAAGGATGAAGTAGCAGTAGCTTCTGACATAGAAAGTATGTTTCATAGAGTGGCTTGCAGAGAGGACGACAGGACGCACTCCGATTCTTGTGGTGGGATGATAGTTTAGGCGAACCACCTAGTGACTATAAGATGGCAGTACACACGAGGCTGCCTTTGGAGAAGAGATTCGTGAAATTGTCAAGAAAAATTTCTATGTAGACGATGGTTTGTTCTCGAAGCCGTCGACAGAACAGGCAGTGCATTCATCATTGGAACTGATGAGAATGTTACGCAAGGGGAATTTTCGCCTGACTAAATTCATTTCAAATGACAAAGATGTATTGGCTGCCATCCCAGCCGAAGAAAGAACAATCAAGAATCTTGACCTCGATAAACTTCCTATAGAGAGAGCCCTGGGGCAACAATGAAACATTGACACCGATACGTTTGGTGTCAAGACATCGCCGCCATCAGCTCGACCCGGGAGTGACACACGGCGAGGGTGTTTGTCTACATTGAGCTCGATCTTTGATCCTCTAGGTATGATTGGACCAGTCCTGTTGCCAGCAAAAAGAGTCTTACAGAAGACTTGGCAGCTAAAGCTCCTTTGGGATGAGAAGTTACCTGTAGACTTGTTGAAGGACTGGAATAAGTGGAAGGAGAACTTGACACTGCTCAATCATGTGACTATTCCGCGTTGCTATTTTAATGGTGGCTGTTCGCTCTATGCTACGTTCCAACTGCATCACTTCAGTGATGCGTCAGAGGTTGGATATGGAACAGTCTCGTACTTGAGAAGAGAAACTGTAGACGGAAGAGTTGATTGCTCCTTTATCATGGCCAAGAGTCGTACCGCCCCTCTACAGTTCGTGTCTGTGCCAAGACTTGAATTACAAGCTGCCACAATTGCCTTAAGAATGCATCGTCTGATGCTAAAGGAGATTGACCTGGTGATGTCTGCTTCGTTCTTTTGGACCGATTCAAAGATAACGCTACAGTACATCAACAACGAGACACGCAGATTTAAGACGTATGTTGCTAACAGAGTAGCAGAAATCAGAGATGCTTCTCAGCACTGTCAGTGGAGAAATTGCTCAGGGAGCCTCAACCCAGCTGACGAAGCGTCCTGTGGCATTTCGGCACAACGATTCCTAACGAGCGAAAGATGGTTCATGGGTCCTGCCTTTCCCAGTGCCGAATTCTTTTACACAACTTTCTTTGTAGGTTTCCTAAATTCACTTGCTTGACTGACATTTAATTTTGAGTTATTTAGTTTAACATATGAACTTTAAAACTAAATTTATCCAGATTTGTTTTCAGTGATCAGCTGATTTTAGTCAGCCTTCTTTCCATTCGTTTTGTGATGTTGTAATAAGTTGATCGGTTAGTATAAATAGAGCACCGTTATTCTCGTTTTTCGATTTACATTGCGGAGTTATATGCTTGTACGATTTACACTGCGGATTTACTTGACTGTATGATTTACGTTCACTAGCTGAAGATTAAACTGTTGAAGTCCAAGTTTGAGTCCTGTCCTGTTTCCAGTTGTAGCAGATCCTAGTACCTTGGAATAGTGACGAGTTCCTTTCCTGCTAGCCAAGCGAGTTGGAGAGTTAGTTTTCCCCTTGTTGTTCATACGCCGAAGTTACTCGAATTCTCTTAACGCATATTTCCCCGATTTGTGCTTGGAAGGGCAAAACCTATCGTCACATCGCCAAAATATTCTGTGCCAGTCATAAAAACGTTTCTTCGGTGTTTAGGTTTTCTGATTGTACCTTGGAAAAGCAACTCTCGACTCAGGAAAATTGTATCTACAATCTTGGATAAAATAAATGGAAAACCTAGACCGTTTCTGGTCACTGCTGTGAGAGAAAACATAGGGGGCTTGCTGTCCTGGTTGGTTTCATTGGCAAGCTCAATGTGTTGGGAAGGGGCCTCCATGTCAATCCCTGGGGGGGGGGGGGGGGGGGGGGGGGGGGGG
>CALNXI010002379.1:0-20000 GCA_942486025.1 Porites evermanni | reverse complement strand
CGTTTGCAGTTTCGCGTTTCCGAGATTTCAAACTTTAGCAAGGCGTTCAGTTCAGTTCAGTTCGGTTCATTTTTATTCAGCCAAAATATAATACAATACAACAATACATATAGGAATTGTAAGGTTGCAAGGGAGCCCAGAAGAAACCAGAAGGCTTTATGAAGCCTGGGCTCACCAGTCTCAAAGAAATAAGCAAAATAAACTGAAATTCGCGGAGTGATACGTTTAAAATAGGAACTAAAGAGAGACTGAGTTAAGTTATGAATTCAGTAACAAGATAGAAAAAAATATATATAACTCTGGATTGGAACAGAATACTTTCCTTTGTTAGTACCGCAGAAAGGAATACAAAATTGATTTGAACTACGCGTTCATTGTTTAGGGCCGCCATGTTGTTTTCATCAAGTCGAAGTGCATCACTTTAATCGCCCAAAAATCAGCAATAATTCATTGATTCGAGATCAAAAATCCAACAAACACATCGCAAATGGATATAAAAAGCTAGTTTATACCTTTAAACGCGAGGCTGTACAATTTTTTGTGGTAAAAAAAACTTGCCGTAAATCACTTACCGTTGGAAGCCCTTCCTGCGGTTCAAACGTGAACTACAAACTGCAAACGTGACCGCAAGGCCGTGGTCACGTGACATTTTGCGGTTTGCGGTTTGCAGTTTCTCATGAAAAACGTGATGCTAAAGGTCTCTACTGTCTTACCTGTACAAACGACTGATGCATCCTTATAGCTAGGGACACAGAGGTTGACTCCCCATCCACCACTTGAACACATGTCAATGGAACTTTCGTTCCCCAGGCATCCAACATTACTTAGCCATTTTTTTCTTATTTTTCCTATTCCAGTACCAAACGAAGCTTTTCCTTTGGCAGTTAATGCTGAAGAATATCCCAGTTGGCGACAAACAACAATTGCGTCCCTCAGATCCCAGTTATCGTCACACACAGTTCCCCAGATATCATTGTAAAATATTTCCACTCTTCCTTCTGACTTTCGATTTCCATTTGCTAACCTTAAGACGTAATCTATAAGCAAATCAAGATTTTTAAAAAAAGTTTTAATATTTCTCAAAAATAGATAAATATGTAAAATATTCCTAGTTATCATATGGACGGAGCCCCATAGCTAAGGAAATGTGGTAATCTACCCATCCGAGAAAATTTGGTAATCACGTGACCGTACGCCCGACCGTCCGTCCGCACCACAGGGAAACCAATGTTTTCTCTCACACTTTCTAGCTAGTTCGGAGCCCCATAGCTAAGGAAATGTGGTAATCTAGCCATCCGAGAAAATTTGGTAATCACGTGACCGTACGCCCGACCGTCCGTCCGCACCACAGGGAAACCAATGTTTACTCTCACACTTTCTAGCTAGTTTGGGAGCCCAATAGAAAACTAATAAGGGAATAACAATCTTTGATTCAGAAAACATTTTTTGCGGCTAATTATTTAACGACTACGACGGCGACGGCGACGGCAAAGAGAACGTAAAAAAACAATAGGCTAAGGCCCTGTCAACACGTATCCGTATTCGTTTGAAAACGCAACTATTTTCTCCGTTTTCAAAAAAATTCGCTTCCACTGGTAGCGTTTTCGCCCGTCTACATGTATACCGAACGATGAATCGATTTGAAAACGATAATTTACCCGCCTGCTCGTGCTTGACGTATACGTGTTCGCTATTATAAGCCAGCGAAATAATAAAATGGCGCCATCTATGATTTTCTTTAGTGTGGGTTTATATTATTGTGACGTTCTTCAAAGTCGCAGAAACAGTTTTAAATGTCAAAATCAGAGCAAAAACAAAGTCAAACTAAAGGGAGATCCAACACTGGCAGCGAAAGTAGCCTGATAATGTTCTGGCGCCTCCTGGAATAATCTGTTTGAAGAATTAGCAAAGCTAAATTTCCTTGAAAACAAGCAGTTAGGTTAGAAATAAGCCCAAGTATAAAAGACAAGAAAGGGAAGCGCCTGTCCGCCATCTTGAATAAGTTTCTAATATTGCGCGGAGTGGATTGGAACTGAAACTGTGTCCTCAGCGTTTTCGATACCGTAAATCCTTTATTAAGCTCCCCCGAGGGGGGGGGGGACTTATGATTTTTCAAACACTTTTGAGGTGGGGGTCGGGTGAACTTATTTAATTTAGTGAAATGTACGGGAGCAAGGTTTCTCGAGAACGGACTTGTGGTTACAGGGCGCTATACTGCTTTTTCTAACAATAAGAAAATGGTAATATTTCTCCACAGAGAACTAGAGCGTAAAGTTGAAAAAGTTCAGCACATGAAGTTGGAGGTCATGCGGTCGAAGACCAAAAACAACATGAATTTCTAGCCTGAATAAGCCATAACTGCTCAGTCCACGTTAATTGTTTTTGAAGAATAAGGATGGAGGGGAGGGGGAGGGGGGGACTTAATAGAGAGGGGGGGGCTTATTAACTTTCCTCCTCTGAAAATTGAGGGATTATCATAGAAGGGAAGCTGAATAGAGGATTTACGGTAAGTTCCGTTTTCGTCTGTCCACACGTACACGTGAAAACAGCGTTTTCAGAAAGTTCCTCTCTGGAGAGCGTTTTCGAAAAGCCCGTTTTCATTGATCGTTTTTATCGGATACGTGTGGATGGAAGCCGTATCCGTGAAGAAAAAGTTGCGTTTTCAAATGAAAACGGACACGCGTGGACAAGGCCTTAATGAGCAAAATAACAATGCACGTACATCAAACATTTTTGTACAATTCTCCGACGTCCCTGCACGAATGTGACGTGAAATTATCTCAAGTGACGTTTTACGACGTTGACGTGACGTTTTTTATCACACCCATACTACGGTACCCTGCCAAAACTACATTTTTGAATGTGCCTGAAATTTATTTGCCAAAATGTAACGGGCGTTTCAATGAGAAGTAGTCAAAGAAGTAGTGAAAAACAATTACAGGTCTCGCTTAAGTGAAATATCCTCTTTTCTAGCAATATACACAAAATTAAAAAAATAAAACGGTAGTAACAAGTACCGTAAATCCTCTATTAAGCCCCCCCCCCCACCCCCCACCCCCTCTCTCAACTAAGTCCCCCGTTTTTTCGGGGAAAGAAAGTCAATAAGCCTCCCCTCTTTTAAGGCCCCACTCCCCTCCTCTTTTTACATCAATCACAGCGGTACAAATTCTTGTGAACTGATCCGGGGTAGTCTATTCGCCAACTGGAAGTTTGGAATGTTTTTGATCCTCGGCTGCATGACCTCCAACTTTTTGTACTTGAGCTTTTACTCTGTATTCTAGTCCTTTGTGGAGAACTGATACCATCGTCTTTGCTAAATTAAATAAGCCTCTTCCCTCTTTAATAATCCCTCCGTCTCTATTAAGTTCCCCCCCCCAAATGTGTTTGAAATAAATAAGCTGCCCGGGGGGTGCTTAATCGAGGATTTACGGTAGTTTCAAGGGAAAATATATTCATTTTGATTTTGTGTTTCATTATTTATATAGTCATATAGTTGAATTAACTTACCAAATGCAGATACATGCACTTTAATCAGTAAGATCAGATAAGCCTGCCAAACGGGTAGATGAAAGTCAAAACGATTGACTATGTTGGATTTTTTCATGCGCTAGCATTCAAATACTTATACAAGACAATGAAGAATGGACATGGGATTCAGCTAGAACAGGTCCCCTATCTTCATAGAATGTTTTTTCGTCACCAGAGAATGTTTTTTCGTCGCCAGTAAAAACCAACCTTTGCTAAGAGAGATTTTGACTTTATTTATTTTGGAGACACGGTCAGTAGCCATGGTGACAGAATATGGCGTCACCATGAAGTCAAGCCTAAACGTAATATAATGCTTACCGAAAGTAGAAATAATTTCAAACAAACAAATGTCTGGATAAATTTGGTGTGAAAAATAAGGTGGCGGCCTTTGACTTTAGAAGTGATCGACCAGTAAAAAACCAAGGTAAAAGAGACAAAGCTTAAATTCTGTTTTCTAAGCTGTGGAACCCCTTTACAACGGTAACCATGGGGACAGATCAGTGTTAAATAGCCGAATAGGCCATTTTACAGTTATGGATGGAAGCGAGGCTGGAGTTGACCTTCTTGCCTTATTATGTAAATGACAAGTTATTCTTATGCTAACTAGTATTTTTCAAGGACAATTTCCATAACAAAGCAAAGGAGGTTTGTATCAAAAAAAGGTCACTGTCTCACATTCACTCGAAGGCTAGGGTCAGACGAAGTTTACAACTGTAAATTGGTCTATGGGAAACCGTTAAAAATCTTAGTTATCTGGCCACAATTTATGGAGAAACGGGCACAAAACATAGTTTCTTGTATAATAATTCTTTTCATTTAGATTTTTATAGCATAGGTACTTAGTAAGAAAATATAAAATGTGTATAAATAAAGCTCGTACCAAATATTCAGCAAAAACGTTTAACTCATTTGAAAATTGAAAGAGAATAGCTAGCCAAGAACCCAATCTGGATTAATGATTCCTTTTCCCTGCGGCAGTATTATCAGTTGCACTTCAAACAAGTGGGCACCAACGTTCTTCAAAGTGGCGAGCTACCAAATTCTTTCTATTTCGATCCAAGAGAGAATGAGCTAAGAGAGCGAATCCCTTGTCTGTTGTTTCCGTGACTCTCGTGGTCTACTTTCAAGTGAACGTGACATGTTTCGCCGCCAAACATTTGAAGTTTGACAGCCATTAAAGTAGTTATCGCCGGAAGCCGATAATAAACGGCTCCTGTTGTTGACATGTTTTTGATCAGCGCGTTCCGCTCATAATGTAGGAATGAATCTCACTTATAAAGGGATTGCAGTATTGGAGTCAAAATTTCACTTTGAGATTAACGATTGAGATTTTCTAACGGCTGGTAGCTGTGAAAGCCAAAGGCAAAGGTTATCACGCGCGAAACACGAAACCTTAAATAGGTGGTTGGCTTCAATTGTTTATATGCAGATGTGCAAGATATTTTTCTATATTTTTTGTTCAGAAACGGAACATTTGCTTTTAAGAATTGTTCTGGAGAGTTTCAAACTGCATTACTTCTTCTTAACGTCTAATACTGGCGATGAATATTTAAACGTGCGAATACAAATCAGGTCAGATGCTTCAAGCTGTTAGACAGTCGCTAACCTGGATGCCAGAGACCTTTTATGTACGGTTTCCGGTTACGCTCAATTCTTTATAGTGAGCGGTGTGCCCACGTTTGTCTAGCGCCCTCTCAAAATTCAAATGTTTGGCGTCCAAACATTCATGTTTGAACCCACTTTGAACCTATTTTCTCGTTACGTGTCCACGGTTGGATCCAAACGACGGTATCACAGCTCGCAGGTGTGCGTGGATGTCGCGGGAAGAGACAGTTGTCGTTTTTTAACAATAAGACCTCAATTAGCAGTTTCCGTCGAGTCGGAACCGCTTTCTCCGGCGAACTTCCACAAGCCAGAACCGCTTTTGCCCTTGGGCAGCTACTCTGGCCAGATTTCTCCACGTAGAAATCTTTTGACTCGTCGATGTCATATCGCTTGGTGTGCGTGATCGGCAGTGAAATGAATTAACCGCCAAGTTTAAAATTACATGACGCCACTCAAACCGACCAATAAGGTGGCGTCCTTAAAATAACCGCGCAGTATGACACAAAACCAAGAATAGATTGAAAATAATTTTCATGGGAAGAGGGTTATGTATGGGGGATTCGCTCTCTTAGATCATCCTCTCTTTCGATTCTACTCCACTCGTACTACTTTGCAAGCAAACTTAGAATACATGTACGTACCGTAAATATTTGCCAGGTAGTCTTCATTACTTTCTAAACTCCGCCTTTGCCTTGAGCTAGAAGACTGTACAAACAAAGAAGACTGTAAGTATACAAAACAGGTTGATTTTCTGACAAAGGGGTTTAGCATAGAATGGTCTCAATAAGCGGGAAAACCTTTGACAAAAAAGGCAAGCCTGGTTTTCAAGTCGCACTTACGTCCAGGCTCGATAGAAAGCTTAACCAGGAGACGTTCTTGAGGTGACGAACGCCGACCGGAAGTCACTCGCGCCATTGGTAAGATGATATTCATATGATAGCCTTTGAGAAGACGTAGCTTTTTGGAATTATTTCTATATAAGGTATATGGCACAATAACGAACGCATGAAAACAAGGCGAAGTCTTTAATTTTGGGGGGTGGGGAGCGGGGGGCTATTCTTTCAATTTTTACAGCCTTTTGAATTTTTTTATTGTTTTGATTTTCGTTTTGACAAAATACATCTTTAGGCCATCATGCCTGTTTATCCAAGAAAATATCTTGGATAAACAGCAAAATAATTTTGAAACCTTAAATGTATAGCATTAAAATCATTCTATTGTATGAGATAAGAACTTATACGGTTCATTTGCTTCTTTAAGGCATTTGTAGAAGTTCATAATTGAGAAAAAAAACTTCATAATGCAATGTAGAGTTAATTTGTTTTTATTGTATGAGGTAAGAACTTATACGGTTCATTTGCTTCTTTAAGGCATTTGTAGAAGTTCATAATTGAGAAAAAATAATGCAATGTAGAGTTAATTTGTTTTGCTGCTGTTTTACATTTGGTAACATAAATTATGGAAAAGCAAATATTGGACAAAAGCGCTAGGTGATCAAACAATTCTATTCCTTTCAAGCACAGGTAAGAGTTAAAAAGAGGTCTATTTGGCTGGTAAACTCTTTGAGATTTTCGATTTTCATATATAGATTTGATAGTCACATTCTCGAGAATAAACTGGATAAACCTGTTATATTCTGATCAGCAAGGCCTAGTGTGCCTGTCAACGGGAAAATTGGCTCCCTCTGATGTTGGAAGAGACCTCCTTTGTGCTACGCAGGTAAAAGAAGATGCTTACAAGTCATTCAGTAAACAAGGCTCGAGAATTCACCTCCAGAACGTAAGTTTCACGATACGATCACCAAGCAGAAACTAAAAAACCTTCAACGATCTTAAATGAGGGAAGTGCTGTAAAATCCTTGATCTTGGACCTCTGCCTTGGTCATTGGCAACCTCCGATGGATCACTCGCTTACAAAAACAAACAAGTCAGTCTTGAATGAAGAGTTGCAGAAGAACGGTCTTCCTGTTGTGGATATGGCAAAGCCATCCGCCTGCATAATTGACGGGATGAGTGTGGTTCAGAAGATAACAGATGATCACAAGAGTTTCGCGAAGATCTCTCTTTTAGTTAGAACTATCCATGATCCTTTACGAAAGGCCCGATATTTGATTTGTATTTGATGTATATAAGGAGTATCCCATTAAGAACACTGAAAGATCCAGAGGAACAGCTGCTATTATTGGAACACAGTTCAAAAATATTGCACTGAGACATAAGGTACAACAGTGAAGAAAATTTTTGGCAAATTCGGCAAATAAGAAGAGCCTGATCAAAGTTTTTGAACAATGAGTGGAAACAGGAGAAGTACAGGCAAAAGTTGCTTGCCAAGAGACTCTTTATCGCATACGTTGTTGTTTGCATTGATTGAGAAGAGAGAGTACCAGATTGAGTACTAGAGTTAGGGTCTACACAAGAAGAAGCATGAACAGTCATTCCAAACGTGAAGTGCTAGAAATTTTTAATATGAATGAGGAAAATTCTATTCCTTGTTTTTTTTTTTTCTTAAACCCGCCACCAATTTGTCAATAATTTAAGATTTTGAGAAATATCACTTGACTCATTAGCACAATTTTTATTGTTTAAAATGTTAAGGACGATGAGTTCTTTATGTGTGCCACATTTTGATTCAATTCCGTGATCTGTGCCGAAGTTATAGCCAATAAATCATTTTCCCCAGGTAAACCCATTGCACCCAGGCCTTAAACTACTTGAGCGAAAATGTATCAAGTTTCGAGGAAAGCTACTTCTCCAGGAGGTCTATCATCTAAAAATATAAAGCTTATATGTTGTCCCTTTTAAAAACACATGATATAGAGTTTGCCCCCACGTTGGTACTCGTAAGCCCGATTTTCAGTCTCTGGCTCATGGATTAGATTCTAGTACTCGAAAGTTCGCGATTGGGTAAGAATTATTCGGTAATTTCTGCTGTTGTGGTTAAATTGTTGGCCTAAAACCATGGAAAATTCTTCTGCTATTCATTCAACGTTTTCAGTGGTGTAAACATCAGGTAAACAGTCTCTAACTTTATCTTTGGACTCGACAGGTTTACCCAGCCAGCTCTAGCAGGCTGCAGAACTAGAAGATGGCTAAACTAACGGGATTTACGAACGATTTACTCTCTGTCTTGTCCATGCGAATCATCATCAAGTCAACTCACATCTTATTTAAGAGAGCTTTGTGTTCCCTTCTTGTAACTTTTACCGGCCGATAATTTCGACTGCATGAATTGTTATTTTGTTTACAATGAAGAACATTTTAAAAGGCTTAAATGGAAATGTTATGACTACCTCCTTTTGTGCATCGGGTTGATTGTATATACATTGCCAGCTTAACGTGAAAACGTTTTCTAGCGAGACACCTGTGGTATTTGGCGCAATCTACTTTGGTAAATGAAACTGCAGTTAAAATGCACCGCTATCATGTATGGTAATTTTTGTTCGCTTGATTTGTCTACTTTGACAATCAAATACTGAGTACACGATGGCTGATTTCAAGCTTGGCGAATAAAATTGTGAAAGATGAAATGTTCATATTAGAATGGGGCAAAGAAAATGTACGAGTCCCTTTCAGCGACAAAGATCTTTCTGAAATTCGAAATGCTATAAGTTAAGACATTTTAAACAGCAAAAGTAAACACAGACAAGACGCCCGTGACTCGCGTTATACCAAACACCATTCATTGCTTAAACCTTCCTGACGTCCCTGGCCTTAAGAACGTCCGCTGCTTAGGCTCTCTAATACCTCCCTTCGCCGTTAACCAGTCAGAATGCGAGTATTCATTTACTAAATAATATGACAAGCGAATATTGTGATGGTACCGTTAAATATTTTCAGGGCCAACTCCTCCCAAATTTATACACTAAATAAGTCGCCATTAACAAAGAAAAGGATCACCACATGCACACCTTCATTACACGAAGACGAAAATTTTTTATGAGCACTGTTATTTTACATCAGAGTTGCTATAGCAACGTGAAAACGTCATTACCTATTTCTTGGCTATGCGAGTTTGTTGTTGTTGTTGTTGGTTTTTTCCTTATTTATATTAGAAACTGTTCAATCATTAAAGAGGCGAATAATACAACTTGAAAATCTCCGAATTAGAGAATATCACGTACAACTCGGACACTAAAAAATATATTGGAATTATGTTAAAGCAATGTATGAGTCTATAAATATGAAGTAACTCCGCCAATAAGTGAAACGATTTAATTGAATGAACTATTTCCAAAATTTGAATTCTAATCATGAATTACTTTCTTCTGACCAACAGAAAGTTGTTAGTGAATTACGAAAACGAGGAGACACCCTAATGCAATCACGACCACTAAACTACCCATTACAGAGGCTGAAACACTCTCAGTGGTAAAAAAAAAAAGAAAGAACAACAAAAGCGCATATTTGGATAGTCATGCATGATAACAAATGAAATGATTAAAAGCTAGCTTACCAATGATGTTTCCTTTTTACCATAAACATTTTAATAATATTCTCAGCTTAGGGACTGTACCAAATATTTGTTGCAACAGTATTATAACTCCAATATTTAAATCTGGTGCAAGAAACGACTCGTCGAATTACCGCGGAATTTGTGTTTCAAGTTGTTTCAATTTTAAACCAAAGACTACTTGGACATGCCGTATCGCTTAACGTAGAACAGATCATGTTCTCACCTTACGGACTCTTATAGACAAGTGTGTGCATGGTTATCGTGTAAAAATACACGCTTGTTTTGTTAATTTCAAAACGCCCTTTGACTCAGTCTGGCATGGGGGATTCTTGCATAAATTACTCCAAATCGGTGTATTCAAGTTCCAGTGAAAGACTGGAATCCAGCCTCCGAATCCAGAATCCATGGAATGGGATTAAGAATCCAAGAATGTGTTGGGGTGCGTTCCTTTGATATGATCCTGATCAGGATCAGTGATCCGAGGTCATTTGGATCATGGTAGATCAAATGAACGGATGAATCCTTGTCCAGAGTGGATTCATCAGTTCATTTTATCTACCATGATCCGAGTGGTCTCGGATCACTGATCCTGATCAGTATCATCCCAAAGGAACGCACCCTTGGATTCCCCTACATGGGGCGAGGTATAAGAGGATGTTTCTATAATTTAATACAAAATCTATATTCAAACTCCTCATGCACCTTAAAAATTGTTAGGAGTCAAGCCAGATCCTTCCACTACTTGAGAGGAGCACGCCAGGGTTGCATCTTAAGCCCCTTGCTTTTCAATTTATACATTAATGACCTACCATATGCGATTCAAAATACTTTATCAGATCCTATCGTTCTCCCAAATGGTACCATATCCATTTCTCTTCTATACGCTGATGACAATTATTTCATCCCGATCTAAAGTAGGTTTGCAAAATTCTCTAAACACGCTGTATTCTTTTAGCAGTTCTTGGATGTTAGATATCATTTCTAAAAAGACTGAAAAAAGACCAAAATTATGATCTTTCAAGAACGCGCAAAGAAAAACTACGACGTCGAATTTCACATAGGGAAACATACCAATGATGTTGTACACGAATACACATATCTCCTCAACTGGTAATTTTAATGTGTCTCTCGAACACTTGAGAGATAAAGCCCTTCACGCTCTTATCGGCTTGCGAAAAAAATCGGACCGATTGGTAGATTAAAAGCCTTCTTTGGCTTGTAAAATACTCAGTACGATGATCACTATCCTGTAACTGTGAACTCTGGGGAGCTTACCAGAAACAAGATTTTAAAACGTGGGACAGCTCCCCAATTGAAAAAAACCAACTTACACTTCTGCAAGCGATTCTTGGAAGTAAGTAATAAGGCTTTTAACGCTGCATGTAGACGTGAATTAGGTAGAGTTTCCATTAATTTGCTGAATCGATATTAATGAAAAAATTCTTAACTACACTTTATATCTTTTAGAGAAGGATAATGACTCTATTGTCATACAAGCATTACTTGTATCTATAAATCTTCACTCTAATGGCAATTATACTAGTTTTTAAAGTAATATTTTGGAATTATCCAAATCTTATAACCTACAAGATTTTGTTCCCAACAATTTAGATAAAACCAGAATATCAAGATATAAAGATATAATAAAACAGAAGTATATTTAATCGTTGGCCGTACTTAGTTGATTATACAAGGAAATTAGAGTTTATAATACATTTAAACATTGTTTTGAAATTTCAAGTTATTTTAACCTAATCGATAGAAAGGCTTGGTAAAATTAGGCGTAAGCAATCACAAACTTACGATCGAGGCTGGACGATATAACCAAACTCCTCTAAAAGTTATGACTAAAGTCAAATTTAGAAGGATTTGTATGGAGTCATTAGAGCATAACTGGGCTAGTATCTCAGAGACAATTTGCGCCGCCATGCTAGTTTTTGGCAAATAGGCATCTTGTATGTTTTTCTTTCAGAATATCCTGACGAATCCCATAATTTCACAAATTTAATGTTTATGACGTCATCACTTTAGTAATCTATTATACATAATTATGCGAATGTTTAGACAATCAACCAATCAAAATCACTACCCGGTTCTCGGGTAGTGACGTCACTGGACAGCATTAACGGCCAGTCAATTCAGACGTTGCTGAGAGGAAAAAACAACTCGAAGCAATCGGATGAAATTCAGGCTACAAAAAATATGCGATTGTTTAGAATGCAATGTTCTACCATCCTGCAAAGTTTGAGCTCAAACCGATAAAAACTGTAAAAGTTATTCCTAGAATGACTGCAGTTTCAGGCGTAATGCTGACCCGGCGTGTTTAATGCAATTGAAGATGATGAAATTCACTTTCTCTGCGATTGCCCAAAATATTTAAAACTTAGAAACGAATTTTTCGTTCAAATAAAAAGTCATCTCCATAATTTTCAGCAGCTATCTTACTGGGACCTGGTGATTAAAATGATAAACTCCATGATATGTATCTTAATATACGATTGACGACTTAAACCTCATTACTAAATAATTTGCTTGACAGTGTATACTGTCATGTAAGAAAATGTCACTTGATTCAGTATCTGTTATGAATATCATAATTATTATTTTTCGTTTTATTTTCGTTCTTATTTTATGTAACTTTGGCAATACTGTAAATAATTATAGTCAAGCAAATAAAGGTTATTGTTGTTGTTCCTTAACAAAATCTATGAGAGTAACATTGAGATATTTTGAGATGAAATTGATAAAAATCGGCGGGTAATTTTGATGTTCGGCCGTTATCAACACCCCCTCTTTCCATGGAAAATCTACGTGTACTCAAAATAGAAGGCTTTATTTGAAAATGCTTGCACAATAGCATAGAAAAAAGCGTTTAACCCTTGAAACAGCTTTATATGTTCAAATGACCACATCGTCAGTCAGCAAAAGAGTCTCTTATGACTGCAGCATGACTTGTCATTTCTTAGTTTACCATATAAATATTCATATTTTCAAACTGACATGCAGCTTTTTTAAGCTCTGGCCAACTGGCTGGCCCGTAAGAAAATTCCCCATGCGAATCAGCTGGCCCATTCTTTTAATTATTACAACAACGCCAGAAAATGAATTTTTTATTGCGAGACACATAGTATAAAAGAATATGAAATGTAGTTTCATTGAAAGTTCATCGAAAAAAAAACGAACATACATGTAAAATATCTAATTCACAAGCTACGAAAAACGGTCGAGCATCGCTACTTCTTGATCGCAAGGTTACTCGCCGAAATGTTCATCCGATAAAAAAGTAAGGATATTATAAACCACAAGCAACTAGCTGAAACTGCAGGCTGTACACCCATTTTACTTAATCTAGATATCATTATGGTTTTCGCTCGAAAAAACCAGCTGGCGGCTTCAAACATCTTAGTTCAGATATACAAGCTTTGGATGAGTTTCGTCGCAAACTGAAGGAAGACACCGTAAAGTACAAATTCACAGACAACTACAGCTAAAAATTCTTGTCGTTTACATGATTCCGCGATTTTTCAGGTACATAGAAAGTCAGGCGTCTGCGTGTCCTGTCTGGTAATCAATTAGCACTTCGTCATCGGTGAGGAAGATTTAACCAGTTTTTTCTTTTTCTTTTACGGAGTCCACCTGTATGCTAGAAGTTTAAAGAAAATGTGAACGGAAGTGGATGTATGAAAAAATATCCTTAAAATATTTTCTGAAAATAATATGCAGCCGCTCTTTCAGACTTTGAACTGGACACAGCCAATGAACCGGCGTCCATGAAGTTTGTCTTAGTAGCCGTTTTCACGCTAGAGACGGATAATCTGTTTTCGCTGCTGTCGCCGCTTAGCAGTTACACGATTTTATATTTTGTTTGAGCAAACTGTAGATATCAACGAGAGCTTCCCCTTTAGCCCTGGCTAAATCTATATATTATATACGGTTTCTAAGCACTGATAGTGACAAGCACTGTTCATACTGATTAGTAAGTACTTACTTGTGGTAACGGTTGGCTTCTACTTAGGTCAGGGTTTTCGACGATTCAAATCAACTCCCTCAGCAGCAGATCCTTGGTCGTCTAATGGTATGATTCATTTACTGTTTTGCAGTTTTGCAGTCCAGGAAAAGCGCGGTTTGAGATATGGAACCCAATAAACACATACTATGTGACCTCGTTGGTAACGATCAGGGGTATCGCAGTAGCGCAATCGGCTAATCCCTCAACTTAGAGTCTCCTCTGATCTGACGGGTCACACAGGTGAGTCGGTTCAAACCCCAGGGAAGCCAAAATAATAATTCTTTCTTCCTCGAAAAAGTTAAAGAATAAATCAAATAAATCGAAGTGATCTCGAGATATCTCGAACTAATTCGGCTCTCACTTCGTCAAATAGCCGAATAGCACCAAAAACCTACAGACTTTGCTTGCCCAATCTTGCCAAAAAATGGCAACTTTGATACCTCCTGAGCGTCGCGAATCCTTTACTTCGCGCTCCGCAGAAGTAATTATCATTTTTCTTTTTATTTTCGTTCTTATTTTACGTAACTTCGGCAATACTGTAAATAATTATAGTCATGCAAATAAAGGTTATTGTTGTTGATCCTTAACAAAATCCGCTACGAGAGCAACATCGAGATAGTTTGAGATGAAATTAATAAAAACCGGCGGGTAATTTCGATGTTCGGCCGTTATCAACACCCCCTCTTTCCATGGAAAATCTACGTGTATTCAAAATAGAAGGCTTTATTTGAAAATGCTTGTGCAATAGCATAGGAAAAACCTTTTAACCCTTGAAACAGCTTTATATGTTCAAATGACCACATCGTCATTCAACAAAAAGAGTCTCTTATGACTGCAGCATGACTTGTCATTTCTTAGTTTACCAACTAAATATTCATATTTTCAAACTGACATGCAGCTTTTTTAAGCTCTGGCCAACTGGCTGGCCCGTAAGAAAATTCCCCATGCGAATCAGCTGGCCCAGTTAAACATGCTCATTAAATACGGTGAGTTAATGCGTCAACTGACGGCTAAAAGCGAAATAATTTTCTTTTTCGATGAGCGCAAGATGGTGCCGAAAGCAAATTCTTTTAATTATTACAGCAACGCCAGAAAATGCATTTTTATTGGAAGACACATAGTATAGAAGAATATGAAATGTAGTTTCATTGAAAATTCATTCAAAAGCTACGAAAAAAGGTCGAGCATCGCTACCTCTTGATCGCAAAGCTACTCGCCGAAATGTTCATCCGATAAAAAGGATATTATAAACTACAAGCAACTAGCTGAAAATGCAGGCTGTACACCCATTTTACTTAATCTAGATATCATTATGGTTTTCGCTCGAAAAAACCTGCTGGCGGCTTCAAACATCTTAGTTCAGATATACAAGCTTTGGAGGAGTTTTCTCGCAAACCGAAGGAAGACACCGTAAAGTACAAATTCACTGACAACTGCAGCTAAAAATTCTTGTCGTTTACATGATTCCACAATTTTTCAGCTACATAGAAAGTCAGGCGTCTGGGTGTTCTTTCTGGTAATTAATTAGCACTTCGTCATCGGTGAGGAAGTTTTAACCAGTTTTTTTTTTTTCTTTTACGGAGTCTACCTGTATGCTAAAAGTTTAAAGAAACTATGAACGGAAGAGGATGTGTGAAAAAATATCCTTAAAATATTTTCTGGAAATAATATGCAGCCGGTCTTTCAGATATTAAACTGGACACAGGTAATGAACCGGCGTCTATGAAGCTTGTCTTAATGGCTGTTTTCACGCTAGAGACGGATAATTTGTTTTCGCAGCTGTCGCCGCTTAGCAGTTACTCGATTTTATATTTTGTTTGAGCAAACTATAGATATCAACGACAGCTTCCCCTTTAGCCCTGGCTAAAGCTATATATTATATAAGGTTTCTAAGCATAGTAAGTACTCACTAGTGGTGACGGTTGGCTTCTACTTAGGTCAGGGTTTTCGATGATTCAAATCAACTTCCTTAGCAGCAGATCCTCGGTCGTCTAATGGTATGATTCATTTACTGTTTTGCAGTTTTGCAGTCCAGGAAAAGCGCGGTTTGAGATATGGAACCCAATAAACACATACTATGTGACCTCGTTGGTAACGATCAGGGGTAAACGCAAATAAACTCTTGATTTCTTACGTGTGTTCAGTCCTTCTAAAATGAGCAATTAATAAACGCAGCGAAGTGATTGGTTGAGTACTCCTACCAAGAAGCATTTCGGACCGTGTCCAACTTCCTCTGTTAAGGATGCATACAAATCCATTTCCACATCTGTCACAATTAAAGAGAGTAGTGATCGTGTTTATAATTAAAGCGAGGCAGTTCGTTATTAAAAAGTGCAATGGCGAATGTTGCAAAGTTTATTTTGTTACATATTGCGCTCAATGGCAGTTATTGTAAAGTGTGACAGTTTATTTTATTACAAAGTTCAACGGCGATTGTTACGAACTGCGTCAGTTCGTTTTATTTCCAAGTGCAAAGGTGGTTATTGCGTATACAAAGTGCTACGGTCATTCGACCGAAGAGTTAATATCTCTCGGTGACGTCACAGCTCACGGTAGAGTCCAGGATTGACTGAGCCGAGAACGCCTTGGGACCAGGCTGGCTTCTCCCTTCACCCTTTTATATACCACTTTTGACCATTGACCATCCCCTATTAATGATATGCCTTTAAGTCCAGGCATTTTTAGTCTGAAAACAGCCCGTAATTTTAAAAATTTGCAAACCACATGTACATTTTCCCAAAAATTTAAATAACTTCGAAAACTTTGGAGAGATTTTTTCCCATATATTATATATTTATACTTTTTTAAGCCTCGTTACAATTATCATTGCATTTGTGCCAGTTAACGTGTACGCTCTTAGATTTGGGAAGAAAAATAACTTTTGACTTAATTTTTCTAAAAAAAGCCAGTTCAGCGTTTTCTCCATACTTAAGCTCATTTATCTCTGAAAAATGCGTAGTTACCCCCAGTTTTCTCTGTGGATTTCAACAGCCCTTGGTATAATCTACTTGTCTAACAAAGTCATTATCTGGGAAAAAATACTTCCCATTAGTGGGCACCGCCCTTAGACGAAAATCAATAATCCGGCACTATTCTTTATCAACGATGCTAGCAATCATGTAAACCGGCCTTTAAAACTTTCTTGCTGAGAGACGCGGCTCAAAACATTTTTAGTATTTTGAAATCTCAATAAATGCAGTTGAAGCCCGGGAGGTAGTCAGTTATATAAGCCAATGCATATAATTAGGTATGTGCCACCCCAAAGGGTATACATGGTTTTTGGGCCATTTCGGTCTGAAAACGGGTATAGATTTTGCCCAGTTTGGTCTGGAATCGGATTTCGTTTTCGAGGAAACTAAGGGAGTGTATAAAAGGCATTTGTCGTTTAAATTCCAAATTAATCAGAAGGAAATAGTAATATGCTGAATTCGAAATGGATTTTTAAGAAGTCTTTTTGACTGAGCTTATAAGCTTAAGTCTAAAAATGATGACTTCATTTCTACCTATACCAGGTCTGAAAAAGGGTGTGGAAAATACCAATGTTTTTGTGTGAAATGGGGTCAGGATTTGGAGAAACGGGAGACATACCCCCACCAAGAATTCCTAGGAATAACCCCCCCCCCTCCCTCCCAACCCCTGGGATTGAAAGCTAAGCCCTCCTTCATTAAATGAAGCCGATGGAATCTTTACACTGTAAGTGATCTGATCTGTAATGCTGTAAAAAAAATTAAGTCATTGAAACAAACTCTTTTTAAGAAGTTTATCTTACAACAGATTTCTTAGACATGAGGCTTAGAACAAGGAATCAAATCGAAATGAAGTATTATGTAGGGAGATTAAGGAAGACAATGTCAAATGCCATGCCCAAGAGAGCTCTTGCGTGCACAATTAAGACTTTTAAAAAATTCAAGGCAGTGTCCGCACAGACTCGGTTATTCAGCAAGCAAACAACTCTTTGACAGGAAAAAAGCGACAAAGATAAAGTTTTGTGTTCAAACGTTTGTACAAAAACAAAATTACGGTATATAAACCTCTTCTACCCATATCAGCTTGGAATTGACTGAACAATTACGTCGGATAACAACTTGGACTTGTATGGATCGGACTGAATTAAATGCTGGAAGGCAGCGAAATGAACTATAATTGTAACTAAAGGAAGCAGAAATATATTCAGAGATTTCGTCCACGCCATCAGCAACGACTTGAGGGTTTGTCTTTATAGCCATTGTACAGCGGATATGCCTGAGAAAGTCAAGCTGCCCCCTCTTCTTTGCATGACGGTGAACAAGACGGGTCCCGCGAGATCTGAATATCGTTTTAGCTTCACACCAAAGGTAAAACTCGTCCAACCTCACGTCAAGCTCGCCTCCAGTTTTATGTATCGGCGTCCGCCAGATTCTATCCGTGGCCAGCCCCGCGAAAGCTTTCAGCCTGGTTTTGTTTCCGCTGCAAGATCGGGCTGGCTTGATGACTATGTGTTTCTGCATAGCAACGCGTTTTACAGCAACAACAAAGAGAAGCGGACTTATTTCACTGTAAGGCCAGATTGGGTGTCTGAAAGATGTGTTCGGAAGAATAATCCTTTCTCTTAGTATATTAGTTGATAGAAATGATTATAGGGGTCGGTTATTTAAACTCAGACCGCACTTTAGGAAATATTTGGACCTCTAAATCTCTTCCTTAGTGGGTTGTTTTAAGAAGACAAATGATTTTCTAGTCTACGCCATATGCTTTTATGAAAATGTTTACTATAAATGGTGTTAACATAAATTAAGAGCGTCTGCAAACTGAAAATGGCTTGGAACGCGCGCGGTTTTGTTAAACACCGGCTAAACTCGATTTAAATGCTGGCCCTAAGTGACTGTTCCTTATTTTTGTGTTCTACCGAGCTGAGGGGCTCATTAGTAGTCGACTCACTGTCAGTTACGCTTTAGATTGCTACGTCTTAGGCTATGTTGACGCTATACTGGATGGCTTTAATTGCGTTGGCAGGAAAACCATACCGGATAGGGATTCTATTGGTTCACAAATAAGAACGATGATTTCGACTCGATTTCTGTAACGATGCGAAACTACGCCTCACCGATCTCTAAAAGTGACCGACTCACATATCAGATAGTTAGGCCCGGTTCAGACGCCGCTCCTCTAATGTGACGAACCTAACTGATGAATTAAGTACGGCAAAAGAGCGGCGTCTGAATCAATTTGGTACCGCAGTTCTAGTTAGGTACGGCAAATGAGGTTGGTGCGATAAAAATTCGACAGAGTCTGTCGAATTTAACTTAGGCGCGACACACGGTGCGCCGTATGAATCATGTGTCGCGCCAGTGTCGTTCCAAAGTCGAACTTAGAGTTAGTCAGTTAGGTTCAGCACATGAAAAGTACGGCGTCTGAAACAGTCCTTAGGCGTTGGTACTATGCCGCGGATAGCTTTCCGTATCGGCAAGAAAGGCTATCCGGTACAGTGTCAACATAGCCCTAGTTTACTGCTCATTTAATTTGGTGAGACTGCCATATAAAATGTTATAAAATGTTCTGAACTTTTTCCGGTTATTCTTAGCCTCTACTTTCTATCTAAAAAAGAAAAGAGTTTAGGCACACAACCATAACATTTGCGAAAATAAATTTGCACCCAACTAGAATATGGTTATCCGTTGTTTAGAGCATGTATAAACTTGCTTCTAAACTTTAAGGGCGCCCTTATTGTATTGTTTGTATACAACCACCAAACTTCTGCTACGGAGGAAATAACTGACCACGGTTACCTTTTTCGTTGTAGAAGTATTTGGAGGTGAAATGCTGCTAGCCTGTGAAGAGGCTCTCTGTTTGGGGAAAAAAAAGCGAGGAGTTCCCCGGCCAAAGGCCTGTTTCACAGGCTAAAACACTGCCGAAGTGCGCTGATGTATCACTTATTTTACAGTAAAATGTGATCCAGTCAAAGGTGATGCTTTTTAATGCTGATAAGAGTCGAATAACAGAAATAGAAAGGAGAAAACCTTGACCTTGTGTGTAAGCTTCCGCTACAGATTTTTTTTATATCGAGTCTATCTTATTTCAAGAGTACGCTGAATTAGAAGTGAAGAGTGTAAAAAAGTATCATGGCATTAGGTCAGCAACCGGTTAGTTGACGATTTGTATTCAATTAGCTCCTTGATACCGCAGTGCAATAACTCTTAAGTAATTCGATTTAACAAAGAACAAAACTGCATAACAATAAAAGTAAAGAACGAAATGATGAATTTGTTGGCAGGTTCAATTAATCACAATGTGTATCATTTGCGTTGCTATAGACAACAAGTAACGCAACCTTTCTTAAACAGCCGGTACTCGTGGAGTGGAGTAGAGATCATTTCACCATCTTTGACTTATGATCTTGAATCAGTTGCTGTAGCGAAGTTTGAAAGTT
>CALNXI010002378.1:60402-73645 GCA_942486025.1 Porites evermanni | reverse complement strand
CCCCCCCCCCCCCCCCGCTGGGGTCAGGTTAAGCTGTATGAAACTTACGTTTCGCCCAGAGAAAAAAATAAGTAGAACTCTGAGAGTTTAACCATACTTCCTACCTATATTTTGCCCTGATTTAAGCCTGAGAACTAGTAGACACCTTTGAAAATCAAACAGGAACGAAAAATTTCAGTGAAACAATACTCGACCGCCGACTAGAAGTTGAGGCTTTGATAGCGGAGCTCCAACCGCGAGCGTAGAACTACAGCTAAGAAAATTTGGTAATCTGTCCATCCGAGAAAATTTGGTTATGACGTCAGCGTACGACCGAACGCTGACCGTACCGACTCTAGGGGAGGGGGGAGGGAGTCAGGAGTCAGCCCTTCGGGGAAGGAGTAGGTTATAGCGTAGCCCCATGGCTAAGAAAATTTAGTTCTATCCATTCGAGAAATGTTGGTAGTAAGGTAGTGTGGAATGATATTGCACATTCATGTTGTAACTGACAGCTGTCAAAACAGGGTATCCGCTGACCAGTATCACATGACCTTATGGCGGACTCACGGTTTTGCCCCAGGTTACGTGCTTTTCTTTTTTCACGCGCACAGCTCACGAAATAAGTTGTGTTCTAATATGGAACAGCGGCCGGACTTCGGACGCGAAAAGTGAGCCTTTTTTGCAGGTACGGAAGGCAGTTACTATTGAGTTAAATTACCTAAAATACCTATCTAGCCGATGTTTTTAAAACCAGCCTAACGAAATTTGCAGTCATTTGAGTGAAAAGGCGTCAGAAGTAACTGGTCTTTTTGGGCCCGATAAGCTCCAAAATCGCACTAACGAAAGGAGAAAAGGAGAGGAAAGGAGGAAAAGAAAGAGCGAGGAAGAGGAAAGGAGGAGAAGAGAAAAAAAAGTGATGGTTGCACTCAGTTAGTTTTATAATGGCTACTTGGAGTTTACGGCAAAAAAAAAACTGTTAGACGGAAAAAGGTCCATTTGGCGGTAAAGGTTTTTTTTTTTAATCCGGCTAGATATCTAAAAATACATATCTGTAAATTACCCCTATCTATTTTGACTTGTTATAGTGTAAATGACAACTAGCCGAATTTATGAGAACATACCTCAAAAAACGAGCCAGAATTTCCGCGCAGGAACCTGGCGATAGCTAGATATATTGAATGAATAATCTGGAACACGTTGATCCACCAGCTGGTATAAGACTCCAAATAAAAAATATTGTCTTGTCTTGTACTGTCATCAATTATGGGCCTGTTTACATGGAGGTGGCGACCCCAGATAGGTGAGGTAACATGGGTCACCCCACCTATCATGCAAATGTCATCAAATTAAAATGAGAGCCTATATGGACATGCGGGTTACCTCACCTACCTCGGGTCCCCCACCTCCAAAACAGACCCTAAAGCAGAAAGTCAGTCGCTCGAACCAATAAGTCGTTGTCAAAGTTTGTGAAGGTGAAATTACAGTTTTTATGAGCTTTGTAACTTGACAGCATCAATGATTACAGAATTACAAATTTCGTGCAAACTTGTCGTTCACTAGTTTTCATTATACTCTGGTCTGTTCCTTCCAAATCGCTCGTGTGCACTTGCAAATTGACCACTGGCTATTGCTGATAGAGTGGAGAGTTCCATGGCCAGCGCGAATGAAGCAATTATTTCCGCAAATCGATAGACACGACCCTTTCAAAAGAGAAAGTATGGAATGGTTTTAATTGACCCTGTTGTTTTCCTTTGACATCAAATACTGATCGTGTGTTCTGCTAAAGCTGATGTTTGACAACTGGTAATCGTTAGAGCCCGAAACGTCAGCTTTACCAACTCACACAATAATGATGATGATGATGATGATGATGATGATAATAATAATAATAATAATAATAATAATAATAATAATAATAATAATAATAACCAAAATGCAGACTTTGTGGCCGTTTCGACGAGACCATTGACCATCTGGTCTCTGGCTGCCCCGAACTGGCTTAAGTGTCATTGTCTGCGAAAGTGTTCCAGGGGCCAAAAGTTGTGGTCAACCGATTTAGCTGAAACTTGGCACAGAAGCTGGGTGTGATGAAATATTTCAAAAGCCACTTTCGCTCACTTCCCTGACTTTTAGTTTTGGCGTTAAAGGGGGGGTCTCATTTTTGGCCTTTTGAGCACCAAAAATCCAGCCTCACAGGGGGAATTTTGAAAGTGCCATAAGACCCCACCGGTAAATTGTGCTGCCAAATGAATTTGTATCATGGGAATGATCTAGTTTATAGTCTTATAGTCTTGATTAAAGGATTCCTACCTTTCCGAAACAGCCAATCATGTCTAGACATTCTTTTGCGGTTGGTGTCCCTGTTCCACCTCCAACGGTTCCAATTAGAAGAGTAGGAATAACAAGGCTGGCATATATTCCAGGTTCGTATTTCTCACTTGACTCGGCTTCTTACAGGAAAGAAGATAAGACGTTTTGTGTCATTTTTTTTTTTTTCTATTTCTATTTTTTATTTATATATTCACCAGTATAAATATTGATTATGAATCATGAGGAGTGATAATGGCTGGAGAAAAAAAAAGAGGTTTTACAATTCATAATGGTAATCAAGAGAGGATAAAGCTGAGAGAATGAATCCCCCATATAGGCCGGCCCTCTACTCATTGTAATCCCTCTAAAGTTATTTTGGAACGCGTCGGTTTTCCCGCGGATAATATTTCCTCGAGCTTTGCGTGGAATTTTCGTGAAGGAGTGGTAGTGCAAAAGCACGTAGGGAGTGCGAGAGTTGCGATGAATGCGAAACAAGAGAGGATGAAGAGGGTTTATCCTCTCTTAATGCGAAATGATAACCGTTTTTTGAGAGTTTTTTCTTTATTGCGCACGTATCAATCGGCATTAGCATCGAGAAACAGAAAACCGTCAGAAGATTCACAATGAAAAGAAATTAAGTTTCAAATAATGTGTTGACAGGCTGAACACGACTCATGAGCGCATGAGTGTGAAACGCATGCTTCAAAACAACAATGGTTTTCCCTTTTTTTCTTTTTAGCTCGTAGGTTATGCGGTGCCAGGAGTATTTTTTACTGAGCAAATCTCAAGTCTCCGTGGAGTCATACATTGACACTGAGAGGTCATGGGGCATTTAGTAATTTTTTTTGTGGTTTCCGGTGTGGTTTACATAGCGGATTAATTTGATATCACAAGCAGTTGTTTTAAGCACCAATTTTTTTTTGACCTCTTTAAAGTTAGCTTTTTCTTGCATCTAAATAACCTGTTAGTAGTGATTGAATCCATTGCAAGAACTTCCGATTGTATACGATTTTTCCTAGCCTCACAGCTCAGTTAGCAATTAAAAAAACGATAAAACATCTGTGAAATTAGAATATTATTGATATTTCATGCTTTTACCAGCGACTTTTATCTCCTTTTCCATTGCAATCTCAAGCACAGCCCAGGAACTCTCATGAACACACGCCAAATCCTGTCCTGTTGCAGCGGATATACCCGCAATTGTATTACTGACGCATATATTAAGACAGTAGGAGCCAGATCTCTGCGCGCCCATCTGGAAAGCGTGAAAACATCTGTACAAGGTAGAGGAATCTACCTATATGTAAAAAGAAAAAAAAGTGTCTTCAGTTCTGCATTAGATTTTGCGTTAAATACCCTTAACACTTTATCCTTGCATCATACAAAGGTAGTTCAAAAAATGGCAAATTGAAAAGAAAGCAGATTATATAAAACATTTACATTCATTTAGAGATCTGATCACAAAAGCAACAGCTTGATCGTAATTCTTCGTCCTGATTATGGCGGTTACATTAAGGCAATTTGAAAGCCCTCATGATCATAACTGAATCTGCAGGAAGACTGTGGCATCAGAGCACATCATCTTTGAATTGAAACTCCACATTGTGATGAGAAACGGTTAATTCTGAACAGCTGCAAGGCTACTGTTGCAGTGAACCGTATATTATAGGAAACTAACGCTCCAATAAATTTTAACGCGTATTGCATGTAAACTAGAACTGGGAACGGTTTTACGACAAACTTAGAATTGGGCAAACTCAGACATATGACATCATGCTAAGATGGGAAGACGAAGACAAAATAGTCGAATTGCTGACTAAGAATTACAATGTATGTCACAAAATGGCAAAAAAAGGTCCCAAAGGATTTCGAGTGCTAGTTTTAGTAATGATTCAGACAAAAGGGAAAGAACCAAACGCAGTGAACGCGTCGGAAAGCGAAAAGATGCTAACTTTACTATTGTAAATGTAAAATTGTAAACTTTACTTGGCTATTGTTTTCCACTCTTGTGATTGGTCGAAATCTTTTAACACAAGCAAACACCCTTTGAAAATGGAGGTTAAATACATTTTATTTCGTAAATTGACTTTTTGTAGGTTAATGCTTTCTCTGTGTGAAAATGAAAACAAAAAGAAATTGCTTCTTTTCTTACCCGGATCATTACTTACTTAAAGAAAACATTATGAATTACGACAGACAAAACAACAACAACAACAACCGTTCGTTTCCCAGAACTACCGAGGAACAAGCAGGATTTGCGAAAAAATCTAACTTACAATGAGGCAAGGATTTTACGCCAGCAAAATATTTTGTATTAATAATGACATTAACCAATGCAAACTGTTATAAATACAAAGAGTTAAATAACGCCAGGTACCTTCAACACATTTTGCAGGACAGATTCTGTAATATAAGCTTCGGCCTGAACTTCAGTTCCACGTCCTTTAATGTAATTCTTTGCCAGTGCACCTTTATCGCCACTGCACTTAGTCTCAATGTAGAATTCCCGGATGTTGATATGTGGTTGTTCCTGGGTGATCTGTTCCAAGGCCCACTGACATGCGTGCCAGGTGGTTACAGTAACACCGTTTTGACCGGCGGCATCAGCAGAATCGTAAACGAATTCCATCAGCAGATTCCGACCTAAAATAAGCAAAAGGGGAAAAAAAAAGGGGGGGGGTGTCACAGATAAATTAAGGAGTCAAAAATTCTTAATTTCTTTTTTGTGATATCGTCAAGGTTAATAAACAACACTACTAACGAACACTTTGAAAGCTTTTGTCAAACTTTCTTGATGTATAGTGTCATATCTAAAAAAAGGGTAAAAAACGAAAGGACGGACCAACAAACCAAGGTTCCAGCCCTATAAGCTTGCAGTGTTGGCTGACTTCACTGGCTTTTGACTTGAGTTCTTCGAAGTGTGAAATTAACCAAGACGACAACTCTTGTGCCTGTTGCATGGAGTCCGTAACAAAATGCGGCGTTCTCATGATTCGTCGCTGAATAACACGTGCACTGACTCCTCCGGATCTAGAACAACAGAGTTATTATACGCCCGTTTTACAGAACTATTCTAGTTCCAAAGTTCTAAGAACATGCTCATACTATGCCCAATTCTTTAAAAAATCAACTGTTACATAAACATGCAACAAATTATCGATACTGCAGATCACCGCACTTAGCAGCGCAAAAAGCGTGTCATATCGATATTAAAAAAGGACTACGTCACTACATCGGTGGTTTGCTTCAAGTTGTCGCGTGCTCTCTTTAAGGGGCCAGCCCAGCAGACAATTCAAAACGAGGAATTGATTTTTAAAAAAATAGGTTATTTATAATAGACCTGATTTAACATTCACTTTCTAATGTTTAAACAAAACCTCGGCCGAGGGGACATGACCAGGATCGCTTTGTACATGCATGTGACCTTTTACCTGAACTACGGCCTTTCATTTTTGTTTTCCTTTTTTTTTTTACCGTTAAAAATTTTGGATGTGAGTTTCCTGTTGTCTTCAAAGCTGTTATTAAGAAGAAGTTTGTTCGTTTGTTTATTTGTCTGCTTGTTTTTTGTTTGTCCCAATGTGTCTTTTGCTATGTTTTCAAATTTAAATAAAGTTGAAGTTGAAGTTGAAGTTTGTTTGTTTGTTTTTATCGCGTTACATATAGCTATGTCCTTACCTAATTTCAAAATTTCAGCTCATATAAAGGCTAGGCACTCCTTAATCCTTTGTTGTTTTACCCGTTTCTAGAGATTTTATAACATACGGTTAAAATTACCTGGTCATTGCTGTAGCTCCTCTGGTGGAAGATGCAACAAGTGTACCTTCTGTTGTTGCAAAAGGGCATAGAATATGTTCATTTACATGATCACCCTTAATGAGAAGAGGGCCAATAACACCCAAAGGAATTTTAGCTAATCCAATGAGATTTTCTATATTGCCTCCCAGACTTTCTGTAGGATGAAACCCAAGGCTGCTCTGTGGATCCAGCCACTGACCAACATTTGATAAAGACTTTGTGGTGACTTTTTCAACCCATTTTCTTCGGTTATCACAGTCTTCCAGTTTGTAACTATCCCTGTGCGGTATCTTTCGAAACAAAAACAAAAACATGGCGTTTAAATCTTAACATAAAAGCAACTGTCACAATATTTGGAGTTCCTATTTTGCAAACTGTAAAATAGTCCGGAAGAACTGAAGTATAACGGATTAAATGAAAAGGGAGATAAGAATGGAATGCAAACGGAAAACATAGTTTTTTTCACGATGTAGAAACTGTGAGGTACGATGTAATGCTGGACTCTCGCTGGGAAAGCACCATGTTCCCAGCTTTAATTCTGATATGATTTTCTGCGTTATGATTGGCCGAGAAAAGGTTAAAAGAAAATTTGTCCGATAGGGCTTGGGTTTGCTATTCTTTGGAACACTGTTGTTTATGTTTTAAAGCGATTTTGTCCCGGAGAAACAACAGCTCAAGAATAAAAACAAATTTCGCGAACGCCAGTGGACATTTCTTTTACATTTATTCTTTGCTAGGGACGCTCGTGCCTTTGAACATTGTATCTTTCTGATCCCAATTGCTCAAAAGGTAGATAACACTATCCACCGGACAAATCTCTATCCCAGCCTCCTCCTCAGGCGCTTCGTTTTTCAGACGGCAGAGTCGCGTACTTCCGAGAGGAACGTCTGACTAAAAGAGTCGCTAATGCCGCCAAATGACGTCACTACCTATATACTCCTTTGCTTTAATTCATGCAACAAGTAAAAAACAATTTTCAACTGGTAAAGAAATAAATATCGTCCGGAAAGGTCTTAATGGTACAGAATTGTTTTACTGTTAAATCGTAATTCATGTTGAAGTACATGAAAGACAGCAAGAAAGCAAGAAATAAAAACTAACAGATTCATTACAGTGGGCAGTAGAAATGACAAAAAATTTGAAAATTTAATAGCTCGACACATGCTAATTGTTATAAATTTCACAAAAATCGACCACTGATGCTTCGCATAAACCAAATCACTGCCGAAACCTCAAGGCAGCTCTAAATAAAAACCTACCATCGTTCCCCATTGATTCTTCATTCGTAGTTCAATTTAACAATTAAATCATAGTTTCGGAGACAAGGGCTATATTGCTGTTTAAGGCTAGTGCAGCGAACATTTAGAACTTTGTCGAAATTCGTAGCGCACGTGGAACGTGCGTGGATCGCGCACTAAGGCAGAAACACGAGTTGATCTTGGTGTTTCAAGTAGCATGATTGGTTCGCTATCTCGGACTATGACGTTATATTCACCAGGTTAGGCGGTGAATATAACGTAAAACAAAATCGCTGTCGTGAACTGGGTGTTTTGCCGCAAAGTTTTAGAGTGAAGACTTTTTGAACAAACTAGAAAATCCTTGTGCTGATGATTTTGGAGATTAGAACAGACTTCAAAGTGTTTAAACATCATGACTTATTGTGAAGTGATTTACTGTAGCCAAATTAGTGTTTGAAGCAATGTTTACAACTACGCAGCTGACAAGAAGGGAGAACGAGGAATTTTCTCCCTAGGAGAATTTTGCCCAGAAGTCAAAGTTAATTTAGATAGAAAAATAAATGAAACAAATATCTTCGAAAATTGTACGTGGCAGTAAATAAACAAGGTAAAGAAAATTGCAGAAAAACAACGCTCACCTCCATCGGAGCAGTGGCCATTGTCAGTGCTGGCAAGAAGCGACAAAACCTTTTTCATTGGTAAGTTGACAGAAGCAAATAAAGCTCTATATTTCTTCTCAGATGGGGCAGTAATTTAAACGTTTGACGATTCATTTTAAACCGTTGATACTATATCTTACAAAAGGATTGAAACCATGATTTGCCATGTTTGAAACTACTGTAAAGGTAGTAAAGGTCTTGCGCATCTACTGTTTACGGCTATAGTTCACGCATAACCAGTCAATCAAACTAATCGTTTTTTAATGGTTTCCTTTCTGTTTCTTTTTTGAGATCACTTTGTGTATATATTCTAAAACGATTGTTCTTTTCAATCTGGTCAACTACTCATCTCGATTTCAAAGAATACAATCATGCAATTGTTAAAATATCTCTTGGTGTCCCATCAAGCTAGCTTGGGCCGTTGTTTTTGCGCCAGTTTTGGTTATCAATAAATCTTTTCGCGATGATTTTCGACAGCAGAAGTTTTTTACAGAGAAAATTGAAACAATGTAGACCATCAGTTTCAAAATGAGAGCAAAAATTGAGATATAAGGACATTTTCAGTGCCTCTCACTTAGAAGACGGGTTTGCTTCGACTGCCGGCGGCTATGCGTGTCCAAAGTGCGTTTCAGTTCAGCTTTTTACCGTCCAAGCCTTGCTTTCTTCTAAAAAATTGACCCTGCAATTCATGTAAACCCGAGGCACCCACAGTTAAGGGCCTGTTGACACGGAGGTGAGGAGACCCCAGATAGGTGAGGTGACCCGCTTAGGTGAGATATCCCGCCTGTGCATAAAATCTCTTATTTTCATTTGATCACGTTTACATGATAGGTAGGGTGACCCGCTAAGGCGGGTTGCCAGCTATGCCAGACCCTGTAACCCTCTCTGCTGGATCACAATTTGCTATGTAAACGTATTAAGCTGGGGTAACCCGCCTAGCCGGCGTCGGATTTGTGTTACCGTCAAATTGGCGCCATATTCAAATCACAACTATATCGCGTCATTTAAAGTGAGGAGAGAATGCCACAGCACTGAAAGTTAGCAGCAACAACTAGAAGTAAAGAAATAAAAGTAAAGTAAAACTTTATTAAATCTTCCAATCAGGGCTTTTCAGACCCAACGTACATAAGCATATAAATAATTCATAAGGTAAGTTTGAAATATTGAATAAAATGTCTAAACGTTAAAACTATAATAATAGATAAGAACATCAATAGTTAACTCTCCTAGCTGGCAAGAAATGATTCAAAAAAGGAATTCTCGAAGTTTCTTTTTGAAAGCACGCAGCTATCTGCAGCAGCGATCGCACGTGGCAATGAGGTTCAGAGTTTAATCGCTCTGTATAGTAAAGTTCGTTGACCTGCGGCCGATTGATAAGGTGGAATATTAACCCTCGGACGTACACGCAAATTCATACCCCCACGTGGTACAACCGCTCCACGGAGTCTTTGATATGTTGCAGGATTTCGAAACGATTTTACCTTTAGTAGCAAGCCTTTAATATTCTTAGCAAGATGAGGTATATTTTATTGTTAGTGGCGCTGCTGGAGGCCTGTGACGTCACCAACAGCGGTCGTCATCTTTGCCGCCATCATGGATTTTACCAAGAATTAGAAATCAGGTTAAAACCGCAAGAAATAGTAATTTTTTGTGCTGTACATGGAAAATAACACATAAATAAGCACTTTGCATGATTTTAGCCACAAAATTTACTTTTACTGTTGAAAGAAGTTGAAAAAACATGTATTTTAACCCAAACATGGCTTAACCACCTGATACTTATGACGTCATATCTCGTAACCATAGCAACTGACCATCACTGAACTTGTCTCAAAAAGTGCGCAAGGGATGAACGGACAGCTACTGAGAACGGCAGATGCTTATGTTTTATCCACCCCCTTTCCCCCACCCCTTGTATTTCTTGTGTTGCGATCATGAACAGTATCTTGTCAATCAAGTAACTAGGTGCTATCCCTTTCACTCACTTAAACGTGAGAACGCCTACCGTATACATCAAATAATACCTCACAGGGAGCCAGCGTAACTTCTGAAGAACCGGCGTTATATGATCAAATTTGTATATTAGTGATTGTATTAGTGATTATTTTGCAGCGAAATTCTGGACTTTTTGCAGCCGTGAGAATGAGAGTAGAAGAGGATTAACCACAAAACACTTGCCATTTGTTTTGTTTACACCACTGCATTAACGATGTCATGCAGAAAGAGGCAAATAGGCATTACTTAGCCATGCAAATTAGGTTTTCATATTTTGCACCCTTGCAGGGCAACATTCTACTTCAATTTGACAATGCAATGGAGTTAGTTCAGGTAAACTGGCAACTGTAAAGATGTTTTATGCTTCATTCTTTCGTCAGACCAGATCCCTTGATTGTAGTGAGCGCGTAAAATTTATTCCTTTTTAGCTTTATATCAATTTAATTCTCCTTTTTTTTTTCATTTTTTTTGACAACGTTACTGCATTTAGATGTACGTGGTTAGCGACCATTAATTGAAAAACCTTGCATGGAAAGTGCTCTCCGGGATAGCGGGGATGTAAAATTGCATGTAACTTAACGGGTTATTTTTTGGCCCAACCTGACCGGGTTACCTCATCTATCTGGGGTCCACCATCTCCATGAAAACAGGCCCTCAGACACCCCCATCGGTAGTAGGTAACTCGAGAGGGAGGCTGAAATTCAGGCTACGATCACGAGGTAATAGCACAAAATATGTTTTTTAGCGCAATCTTTCATAGCAAATACTCGATAAATATTTTGCTCCTTGAAATAGTGGAAACACGATGGTGGTTTCGTTGCAAATACGTTCTATCTTTCATATTGCTCCTCTTAACTTTTAAATGACATAATATGTTTCAGTAAGCATGCCAAAGTAGGTGATTAGAGACGCGGTATTCGGATCTTAAATCAAGTTCATGGACTAGTTGGCCCTTTGTGCAATTGACAATTGGTCGAGAAAATAAATTTCCATTTTACGGTTCACGATTTTATGTCCGTCTGTATCTTTTCGGTGGAAGTTAGATCTAGAATATTATAAGCTCTAGCATCCATAAAAGAGGCATATTAATCCAGAACAGTCTGCTTCACTAGGCAAGCAAGTCACGATACTATACCTAGTTCAGTTTTTCACAGTTTATTTTTCCTTTTTCCAAATGAATCGGAAATTGATTAATGCCAAAGTCCAAGTTACGTATGATGATAATAGTTTCATTTTAAGACATACGTGATAGATCGTGCTGATGTCTTTTGTGCTTTTGTGATAAAGCTAGTACCTGCAAGTTAAATGTATGAGAAACACATCGAAGTGCTTTTCAATTCAGAATCCTTGACTGGTTTATCTCACCTCTTTTTGGCTTCTAATGCAGAAATAAGCCTCTGACAAAGCGAGTCTACCGATCACTGGGTAGGGGTCAATAAAACCTTTATGCGAAGTTTATTACCGAAAGTAGTACTCCGTCCTACCTTAAAATGCTCCGAACTTTTTCCCACACCGCCTGTTGTCAGCTTGCGATCATGTTTCCCCGAAAGCTGTACTGAAATTCTACTAAGATTAATTATGGCACGGACTTTTTGCTGCCGAAACAATGTAGCAAACTTCACTGTGAATGGCATGACCTGAAACGTTGTTAAAAGGATAACATAAAGGTCAACAACGAAAATAATGACTTGTTTTGAACGTTCTCTAAAGTTGAATTAAAACTAATCAACTTTGAACTCCTTTCACTTACTCAGTTTCCCAAAGCCTTAATATTTCCTAGTGAGTGTCGGCTGTGGAATGTGGTGTGGCATTATGCTAAATACAGTGTAAATCAACACGGCCGGAAGGAAACACCTCCCACCAATGGAAAGCTTAAGAACTACACTGTTAATGACAAACTAATCTGTCGCGGGTCGTGATTCTGGATGTTGTTTGAAAGAGGGAGGCGAGATTCAGGAAGTAAATTATGAATATGGAACAGTACTCGACATCTGGCGATTCTGCGATGCATGATTAGGGAAATGTTGCTCTATACAACCAAGCTTGCGTAACAAGCGTTGAAGTTACGCCCGGGAGGAGGGGGTGGGGGAAGAAGACAGAGCGAAAGATCGCGGTTAAGAAGTTTTTGGAGAAGTTATATAATCGACATCATTGTCACGACAGTTGGCTGGGACTATTGGGACTGTGTCACGCAACAAAAACACCAGTGAAATGTCACCGTCGTAGCTCCGAGGCGGTCTGCTTTCCCGCGATTTCTCGTTGTGACCAAGACGATAAGAATCATTCTCACTGAAATTTCATTTTCCTCTGTATGTAGCCAATTAGCACGCTGTATTATTCGCATTTGGTTAGTCATAGATTTTCTTGCTGTTGGGACTAATTTCGTTCAGATGATTGCTTACATTCTGTACAGTGGTGTAGTTCCGTGTCTTGAAAGTTCCGTTTGGTTTTCTTTCAGCTTGTTGATTAGTTTTTTCCTCTGTATACAGCTAGTTTGCGTGCAGTTTCATTCGCATATGGTAAATGATAAACAGGGACTAATTTCGTTCAGAGGTCTTGCTTATTTTGGGTGAAAAAATCATTCTGCACAGTTTTGTAGTGCCGTGTTTTGAAAGTTCAGTTTGGTTTTCTACATTGCTACATTGTTGAAACTGTAAAAGCTGCAAATACGAATCGCATTCTTTAAGTTTAGTCCCGCAAAGAGTGATATTACAAGGTTTTAAAAAACAAAACACACTGATACTCTAAAACTGAATTTTCTAAATATAACATGATTTATTTCTGTGTTAGCATCTTTGTCATTACATTAAAAATTAAAAAAAACGAAAATTTTTCCAACACGTAAGGTTTAAATAAGAAGATACAGTGTACATAAACTTTTCAAATGGGTCAAAACAGTCTTCTCAAAATATCCAAAAAAATCATCTTAACTTAGTATTATACCAAATTAAGATGATTTATAGTTTAAAATAATTATTAGCATTTACATGTAAGGTACAGGGTGTACAAGAAAACTGATGAAGTTAAATTTTGATAAAAAACAGCAACTCTAACACACAAATTAATGTAAAGGTGGGTCAAAATGGTCTCTTCCAAAATGAAAATATTTAGTATAATTTAGCATAATTCAAATTAAAAGCTTAAACAATTTTAGATAAGAAATAAAAAGACTGAAAGCCTAATACATGTATAACATTGATGGTTTCTTGATTTAGCCCTTTCACTCCCAGAAGTGTTTACAGTCAAATTTAACAACAAAATCCAAAT
>CALNXI010002378.1:39581-50536 GCA_942486025.1 Porites evermanni | reverse complement strand
TCTAGCATGTCTAACGTCACAAATATGACCTCTTTAGACTTGTCGATTATAAAAATATAAGACATTGTTTTTCAAATTTTCTTTTAAGGTTTTCAAGAGTAAGAACAAAATAATAATCCGGTGAAGTTTTAGTGTCAGGGAATGTTTCTTACGCGTTCACCCTTCTCTCGAAGTTGCCATTGCATCCTGCCGTGTTTTGTTCGAAAAACAGGAATAAAATCGATTTTTCAAACTTTTTTTAATTTCGCCTTTAAAATGAATCGTTTGAACCCAAAACTATTTTTCCTTAAATAAGGTCACTAAAAGGGATGTTTTGGCAAAATAATAAAAAATACGATTTTTTGACCAGTGTCTTGCGATTCTCGATTTTCTCAGAAAATGGCTCTTAATTGCTTGATGATCAGCCAGTCAGTTTACAGTATGTTTTTTCATTCATTAAGCTTATTAATGTACGTTACGTTTAAGATTACTTACTTATTCTAACTTTGCTATACTGTGATCTTCAATTTTGCTTTTTTTGCTTGAACGTATACTAAACATAGCCAAGTTTCCATTAAGCCGACACCTTCCCTTACCATGAAGGTGGCGCTTAATCTATGGCTGGAGGTTATACTGCAGTATAGTAAACATTAAAAATCAAACACACTGCATCATGAGTTTTTTATTTTCTTATGTGCAGTGGAACTTTCCGTTGGACAGAAATAAAAGACAAAATTCTGTTAAGAGAAGTTCGCTTTGTTGAGCCATACCAATTCAAGGCTGGATCTAAGGAATCCGGCCAAGCCTGGTCTGAAGTTGCAGGTGCTGTAAACCGGTATGGTGGATTCAAAGTTATGCCTAGAGACCAAAGAAGAGTCCAAGATAGATTAAACAAACTGCTTGGTGATTACAAGACAAAAATGAGAAAAGAGGAAGGGGAGTCAAGAACAAATCCCGAGCCCTAACCTGAAGCAGAAACCATTTTATAAGAAATTGAGGGAAAAAATCAGTGAAATCAGCAGACTTGATTTGGTTTCAATTTCAACGAAAGAAAGTGAACAGAAGAAGAGCGAAAGCAAAAAGGCTATGGCAGTTAGAGATGCAGCAATGAAAACGTGGGGAAAATTTAAAGGTATCACTGATTCTGATGAAAAAGATGGTCCCAGTGAGAAACCTAAGAGGCGGAAAAGAAGATCTGGTGGTAATGCTCTGCAGTACCTTGAAGCTAAATTTCAAGCTGATACAGAAGTGAAAAAGGAAGAAGTATGAATTGGCCAGCATGAATTGGCCTTACAACAGAAACTACAAGAGCATTTTGAAGTTCAAACGCTTCAGAAACAGCAGCACTTACAGTAGCAAGCATTGCTACAGCAACAGCAGTTCAGTGCAATTGCAGCAAATTTAAAAAACTCAAAATTTAATACTTGCTTTATTGCAGAAAGTTTCTAAAGAATAACATGATTTCCAACTTATTCTATGATACACAGAGTATCGTTTTGTACTTCTGTCTGGATTTGCAAAAAAGTACCTCTAGGATTTTTTTAGCAACAATATCATTTGAGGCTTGTAATCAGTACTTACATACATACATACATACATACACTTTATTGATGCTCCCTAAGTGGGCTTTTCAGCTCAATAGAATAAAAAAATACAAATACATAAATTAATTGAGAATGTAAATACAATAATATTATAATTACAAAATATATATCAATAATATAATATATCAACTTAATAAAACATTTGCAAGATGACGTCTAAAATTCCTGGGGCATTTTAAGGACTTAATGTTATCATTCAAGGAGTTCCAGAGTTTGGCTCCTCTGAAAGCAAAGGAGCGCTGCCCTGTTGACAGGCGACATAAAGGTATATCCAAAGCACCAGATGATCGAGTTTGTCTATTATGGACTTGAGAACGTGATTTAAACATATCAGCAAGATAGTCTGGAACAAGCTTGTTAATACATTTGTGCATCATAGTAGCGTCATTTAGAATGAGTTTCTCTCTAATAGGAAGCCATTTCAATGATCGCAACCCATCCGAAATATGGTCATACTTTCTTAGTCCCAGAATAATTCGCCCAGCAAAGTTTTGGACTTTTTGTAACTTGTCAATATTGCTGCTGCTGGTATTACTCCAGACAGTTGAACAATATTGGAGTTTACTAAAGACAAATGAATTTATTACTAACAGAAGTGTTTTCCTATCCAGGAGGTGCTTGATTCTGTTAATTTGGTACAATTTAAAAAGGCATTTAGAGGCAATCTCAGTGATATGTTGGTTATAACTGAGGCGTGTGTCGAGAAGAACACCCAAGTCCTTAACGACAGGCACAGGTGTTATTTCCTTGTCAAAAAGTGTTATACTGAATGATGACAGTTTCTTTAAAAGTTGTGGTAATCCAACAGCTAGAACCTTAGTTTTGTCCGGATTAATCAAAAGAGAGTTTTTACAGCACCACTGAGATATTCTCGTAAGATCTTCGTTTAAGGCGAGGATGGACGTGGGTAATTCGGCAGGTGAAAAGGACAAATACAATTTACAATCATCAACATAGGAGGCAGATAGACAACGTTTAGGAACAGAAAGGAGGTCGTTAACATAGATTGTAAACAAAACCGGACCTAAAATAGAGCCTTGCGGAACTCCGAACTCAAGTGGGAGTACTTTAGAAACTGCGTCACCAATTCGAACGCACTGTTGTCGGTTAGAAAGGTAACTCTGAAACCAATCCAACGCACCCTGGGAAAAATCGAGATTTTGTAGCTTGGATAACAAGATGTCGTGTCGAATACTATCAAATGCTTTAGACATATCTAATAAGACCATGATGGAAACTTTCTTGTTATCCATAGCCTGGAGCAACTGATCTGTAACGTACAACAGAGCTGTTTCTGTCGAGTGAAGCTTTCTATTTCCGCTCTGATGTGCTGCCAGTTTATTATTTCTAATTAGATGCTCCATAAGTTGTCCATGTACCAACCTTTCAGTGACTTTTGAGACTATTGGTAATAATGAGATGGGGCGATAGTTGTTAGGGACATCTGGATTACCGCATTTGAGAATAGGTGTAACCTCTGCTGTTTTCCATGCACGTGCAAATGTGTTGGTAACAAAGGAGTTATTCACAATGTGGGTAATTGTTGTTAGCGTACTGGGTAAACTGTCTTTAAGAATTCTAGAAGATATCTTGTCCATTCCAGGAGCTTTGTTAGATGGTAGGCTTCTAATCACCCTTTCTACCTGATTTTCCGTGACTTGATGGAGAACGAATAATTCGGGGCTAACGTCGGTGGATATGTGTAAAGGAGTCGGCACATCCAAATTTACATTAAGTCCATGATGTAAAGATAAGTCCCTGGCTTTTTGAGCAGTAATACTGCCGACGGAAGTGAAGAAATCATTTAATTCGTTAGCTAACCCAGTGGGATCCTCAGAAGCCATAAAACTATCTTGTTGTTTACGTGGTAGACACCGGTTAATGATTTTCCAAATTGAGTTAGAATTTCCATTGCTATCCAGGATCTGAGTCCTGACGTGAACTTTTTCGGCCACACGAATCTCCCTTTTCACTTCTTGACGAAAAAATCTGTACTTGATATTTTTTTAGTACAAAGAAACCTAACAAGCTGCAGTAGACATAAAAAGTAACATGTTCTTATAATGCTGTTTACATCCCCCCTTCCCCTACCTATCATTTCCCATCATTGTCTCCGTGTCACAAAACACTACTATATTTGAAATCAGCGCGCGCGGTAGAAGTTGTTTTGCGTGGTCGGCTAATTTTCAAGGTTTCATTATGGCCACCTGCAGCAAAGTTTTCCGGAAGACACCATTAAGCCTTATGAAGGAACAAGGCTCACGATTGGCAAAGTCTGCCGTCGTCCAATATATTACCGTATTTCGTCTCATTTTGGCTAAACGGGTGAAACAGTGATCTCGGGCTTGAGACGGAAAGGCATCATATTGTGGGCGGTGACGAGTCTCTGGCCTCAAGAAGTAGTTTGCAGGAGTCAAATCTATTCGGTGAGAGCAAAATTGATGCATATTTCTGACCAGGCCAGAAACTTAGTTAAAAATTGTTTTGAAGGCCGGCCCCTATGTGTCCCTGTCAAAACGGCTCGTCTAGATCTGGGATCTTGAATAAATCGACTGCGTCAGGAAAGGTTACATGTGATGATTTACGTGGAGAAAGCGAGAGTAATATATGAGAGGGTAGGGAATTCTGTCATTTTGGTCTGTAAAAAGTTCCAAAAGGACTATTAGTGTCGAGAAAACATTCTGGTTTGAGGTTTATTCTTATCTTAAGGTGATTCACTGGTTTTGCACGGCGCATCTCTCACCGCGCATAACAAGATGGCTGCCGTGAGAAAGAGCATCGAAAGTAACATTATTAAAATGAAGTTAACTGAAGAGAAACGCTATAAGAATTTTTGCTAGCGGTTGTTTCTTGCCAAAATGAGACTCTATGTGTTGGGAATGTGCATAACGTAAGCAGTACGCGTGTTGCTTATAGTTCGACTTCCTCACGGAGAACCTCGATAATAGAAGTTAAAAGTCCTACGCGAACTCACTTTGATTTTCATTTATGCGCCATCTTTATCACATTGCGTCCTAACTGTGATATCTCGATGTGAATTCTGTAAAAACGGATTTTTTAATTCTTTCTTCCCCCTGCCACATATATGCCATTTTGAAACTCGCCCCAGTCCTCTCTCAAAAATAGGACAAAATGCATTTAGCACACACTTTCTGCAGCTCTGCGGCAAAAAGGAGTACGGTGACCCCCATATTTTATTTCATGATTTTAAGAAGAACAGTGCTGCCCTTCAATGAGAAAAAAATTGTCATGAATCTATGTTCAGTTTTTTGACAATTTTACTAAATTGTGCGGATTGAGCTATAATGGGTTCAATAGCGCGCGTCAAAATTAAGTCTTCTTTGGAGCGTAAAGTAAAACAAGGGCAAAAAAGGCATTTTCTGGTACGTAAGTGGACAAACAATACAGTTAATTCAAATTCTGTGCGACACCACATGCATCATCTAAAAAAATCTCCTCTTTTGTCTAGTTTTGGGCTGCGCGGGGTTTTTGCCAAAGGGTTCTAAATAGCCGTATTTGTCAGCATTGTGACGTCAAAACGAGCACGGTGACTTCTTTTTTATCATCTTCTTGACTTGTACCAAGTTTCATCTACAATCTATGTTAGGTTCTTTTACTAAGGCATCACCTTAAAGAGAGTGTCAGTTTTTTAAAGCAGCTAAAAGGTCTACACGAGGTATGCGAAAGTGGTACCATTTGTTAATAAAAGCTAAATGAAAGCAGTACTTTTCTGCCAAAAATGGTTAATAAGTGGGTAAGGGGTTGGACCTCAGGGTGGAGTCTCCAAATGGCCCGAAACTTAACGGCGTTTGCCCTTTCAAAATAGCACATTGCAAAAGACTAACAGACTTTTTTGAAAACCAGCCTAACGAAATCTGCAGTCATTTGAGTAAAAAGGTGTCAATAGGCAGGCTTTTTGGAGCCGTTAAGCTCTAAAATCACACTAAAGAACGACAAGGAAAGGAGAAAAAGAAAGAGTGAGGAGGAAGAAAGGAGGAGAAGAGAAAAAAAAATGGTTGCACTCTTATTTTTTCTAATGGCTACTTGACTTTTTTGGCCAAAAAAACTGTTACTATAGACGGAAAAAGGTCCATTTGGCGGTAACGTTTTTAAAACTCACCCGGCTAGATATATAAAAATACGTAACTGTAATTACCCCTATTTATTATAACTTGTTATAGTGTAATTGATAACTAGTATATATGATATGAATCATTTGGAACACGTTGATCTACCAGCTGGTATAAGACTCCAAATAAGAAATATTGTCTTGTCTTGTATTGTCATCAATTAAAGCAGAAAGTTAGCCACTCGAGCCAGTAAGTAGTTAAAATTTGTGAAGGTGAAATTACAGCTTTCATGAGCTTTGCAACTTGACAGCATTACTGATTACAAAATTACACATTCGTGCAAACATGTCGTTCACTAGTTTCCATTACTCGGGTCTGTTCCTTCCAAATCGCTCGTGTGCATTTGCAAATTGATCACTGGCTATTGCTGATAGAGTGGAGAGTTCCATGGCCAGCGCGAATGAAGCAATTATTTCCGAAAATCGGTAGATACGACCCTGAAATAGAGGAGGAAATGGATTTCTTTGAAAATTAAGAAAAAACTTTCAGTCTTTTGTTTGTTTGTTTGTTTTTAATTTCCTTTGACACCAAAAAAACTACATGTGAATTTTTCGAGCGGCTTCAGCTTTTCAATCTCAACTCAGTGAAAATAAAAAATATGATATTTTATAGCCCCACCAAGGCAAATGACACCCCAAGTCAATTTTTTTTTCAAAAACTCTTTTCTTATTTCGCTGCTACAAGCAAACTTCTTTTTGTTAACCGATTTCACATAATGCACAAGGAGACGATTTCTCAGATCTTCGGAGGGCAGAAAATGTACGCTCACCGGCAACAAACGAGGGATAGTTGTGATTTGGGTTGGGTGAGAGAGTCAATTGGAAAGGTAAGTAGGGATACGTTAACGAGTGAATAAGTTAGATATTTATCCCGCTGGGGACTTTTCAGGTACTAAAGTGGCCAACAGGTTTTGTGCTGGAGGTGAAATAAATGAAAAGTTCATCAAATCTTGGGGGAAAAAGCGTCCTCATTGCGAGTGCTCGTCGCGTTAATTCTTAAAGGTCAAATGAACCAAAATTTCGACCTTTTTTTATTTTAGTTCAATTCTAGTGAAATGTGTTTAATATGAACCAAATAAATACACTATGAAGTTTCAGCTAAATTGAAGCAAGTATCTCCGAGATCTTTGCAATTAAAATTTGCTATTTTTTGGCCCTTATCTTCGTAGAGCGGTCGGAAAAATTGTCGGAAAAAACGGCTTGTGACGTCAATGTTGGTCAGGTGAAAAAAAGCGGGAAATTCAAAACAGAGTTTTTCGAGTTGAATTGGTGCAGAAGTGGTTTGTGCGGTCATAAACCTGGAAAGAACAGGCTATTGGTCTTCAAAAGTTGCAAGCTGTGGTTATAACCTTCTTATTATTTAATTTTCTCGAAGAATACATCATAGTAAAACGGACTTTAACGACATTTACTAATTTCCTTGAGTTGTACTGGAAATGTGCGTGCGTAAGTCCGATTTTTTTCAAGATGCATTCACAAAATGTGTTCATATAAGGAAGTTCCTGGATATATAAGGTCCGGAGCTCCACCGTGGGCACAAAAACAAAATATCTTTGTATAACAATCTGCCCAAAGAAATTCAAGTTTGCCCACAATGTGTTTGAAGTCACTGAACTTCGTCGCACTCGAGCTGATATTTTCGAACCCACGCTCAATCCGACACTTCTAGCTTCGCAGAACACTAGAATATAAACAAAATCCTCATTGTAACAGTTTTGGCGTTGATATGTGGGCAGAAAAAGAGTTAATCTTTATCTAGTAAATCTTCCCCAAGATCGTTTTCAAAGCGACCATAGTTTTATTAAACTTGATCGTTTCGCGCAGATTAATTTTGCTTTGTGTTGTCAAGTTGAACATGCATAACACCTGTTAAAAACCTACGCGTAAGTAAGATTTCGTTCAAACAAAGTTAAAGTTACATTATTGCAAAAAATTCTTTCCAATTATGTATAAGATTTAATTACCGATTGAGGTCACTTTAAGAACCACAGATGCCACTTTAAGCTGGCAAAGAGATGCGACAAGCAAAGAACAATTCCATCATGCATAAAATTCAGCTTAAGTGAACTAAAAAAAGCTTCAATAAGTTTGCAAAACAACAAATTTTCATTAAAAAAACATAAGGCTTAAGGCTCTTATATCTGCCGACAAAGAAGAAGTGAATTTTCTGTACGGAAACAACCTACCTAAAGATGTTACAAGCAAAAGATCAGTTGCAAGCTTCCGACTACTTAGCTAGATTAGCTACTTTTTTTAGTAATAACTGGCCCATGCGAGGGTACGGTCTTCATTCAAGCAAATTAAACTCAGCAAACTGAATCATTAGAAAATACAGAAAACTGCGCATAAGGATTTGTTTTGCTCGCTTCAGTCATATCCAGCTCCAGCCCTTTTTTTTACAGGCAAAGAGTCAATTGTTTTGGAGTCACTGCCAGCAGTTGTCGTTCTCCGCTACTTCACAGCGAGTGAAAGGAAAATTTGCGTACAGAAAGATAACAAAATTATGTAACTAAAACTAAAAGAAAAAAAGGCTGACTAGCTACTATTACTTGAGCAACAGAAAAATGATCGAAGTAGTCTTTTCTTCTCGAGTAAGCTTGCTGGCCTTCTGAAGTTCCGAGGAAGTTTTAAGCGCTCAAGTTTGTTCACTCGCAAGTGTTAGCATTACGGTTCTTTGACATAAGACAAGGATAATGCTGGTTCTGCAAAGCTAAATAAATCTGGGCATGTAAAAAAACTAACCGTAACTAATAATAACAGAATACAAGGGGGTTTTAATTCAGTCCAGCAAAAGAAGGTGAAGAACTGGACACAAAATCAATTCACAAATCGAATGCACAATTCTCAGAAAAATACAAACCTCTTTGGAAATGTTCAAAACGTTTTATTCCTCCTCAGACTGACGGATGATCTGTTTTTACTCTAACATTGGTCGTTCTGAATCCAAAGTAATTTTCAAGTGACGAAAAAGCAACAACAACAAAAGCAAAAAAAAAGCCTTTACAAGGAGCAAACGTTCGCACCTCGTGTATTTCATTCAGTCTCAGTCAGAACTCTCACAGAACTTGCGCAGAACGTTTTTCCGCCCTGAAAGACCCTTTTTTGACGTCACGTAGTCTCCAGTCTATCACGCGGCTATTTCAGAAACGTTTTCGTGAAGTTTTCGGAAATGATCGGATTTTGATCTTTTATATTTCTATAAAGGCTTGGGAAAAAAAATCTTTACCCAAATCTCACTTAGGATGCTTCTTTTTAGTGTTTGGTGAAGGTAAAGCGACAAAAGAAAATATGTCAACTTTTTGGTTTATTTGACCTTTAAGGTATCATCCAGGGTAAAAAATCATCATTTTTCTAAATTTGCAATTTTTGAACGATTAAATAGAGCTCATCAAGAGCTTTCTTTTGAAAAAAATTCCAGGAAAAAATGTTTTTTCTGTGCAGACTTATGAAGTGCAAAAGTGTTTTCTATGCTAATCATTTTAATTGGTCGTTGACAAGTCCTGTCATACTTGATACGCGTGCCGCTGTTGAACCAAGCTAATCACGCAATTTGACAGAAATCGTGGTCTACAAGTATAGTGCTCACTGTCTTTCCCTGGAGTTTGAAAGTGAATGCCTCCAAAGAAGAAAAAATATCTTGTCCGTTTTCGTCCTCGACTCCAAGACAAAAGAAGACGACAAAATCGTTTTGCCGCCAAAGAGTGGGCTTCGGAATTAGCAGAGAGCGACAAGGGCTCCTACTACAATCAAGAAAAATGGCTAAAAGATGACAAAGCTCCTGAAAAACCCATTGAAACTACCGCGGAATCGAGTTTCACGAGTTCGTTAGCGAGCGGAGCGAGTTTTTTAGGCCGCGAAGCAGCCAAGCGAGAGACGAAGTCACGAGAGGTCCCGCGACATATAAAAATCGGATGAAGTACTGTTTTGAAAGTCTATTGTAGCGGGAAATGTAAAACGATATTTTTGGGTATAAGTTAATACCAAAATGAAAATACCTTTATCGAATAAGGAACGTTAATGAATCATCAAGCATTGCTATTTTAAAAATATTTTAATTATTATTATCACTAAGTAGAGTGTTTTGAATTGTTATATAAATACGTTCTACTAGAATGTACTGGGCTTACAAAAGCTATTTGTTTTTCGTTAATAAGGTTTGGCCTTTCTCTGTAAAGATGCGCTTTTGGACGTCGGTTTCTCTTTGCACACGTGCCGCTATTCAATGAATGATTTTCCAGTAATCGGAGACTTAGTTATGCGCACAGGATTATGGGATCGCCAGGGGGCAAACATTGCAAGTCGCTACAAAGAAATGTATGGCGTGGAGCTGTTTCTCCGTTTAAAACCAGTGTTTTTGGACAGAGAATGCTGAATTTTGCCGTGATTTTATGAGAAGCGGAGGTGACAAATGTTGGTGCGTTGATTGTAAGTTTTTGCGTGATCAATGCGATGAAATCTATCGATAAACACTCCTTCTTGCGAAGGTCGACTGTGAAACTTACTGAATGGTCTCGAAATATATAGTACTAACTTACCAGGTATAAATGAGCGGGGAATGTGGACTCATTTATTAAGCCTTTCCAGTTGTAAGTACATGTGCTGATATTTACAACGAGAGTAATTACGTTCGCCTAGGCGGCGATCACAACGTTGTGCCAGTTTGTGACAACGATCGAAGGTAAGCTTATGTATTGTCGAATTTTATATGTGCAGTATTAACTTTAAAAGCAAAAACATTGATATATTGATTCCTTCTAGCCAAAAAAACACAAGCGAAATGTTTTGTCATGATCCCTTTTCTGATCATTTTGAGGGAAGATATAGAATCTCTGAATTTCGCACATCAACTTGGTATTTATTTACACACTCACTGCTATTGTATCGGAAATCTTACTTGTTCGTACGATTTCTGCGTCATCTACTAATGGTTAAATAACATGTACTTTCCATGAAATATTTCGTAGATATTACTTTGTTTATACCAAAGTAAAGGAGGATTTTTTATTTTTATGGACACGTCCTACGATTGTTGAGCGTCATAACCCGCACAGAGCTGATCGCGGCCGAGCGTAGTTACACTTGTTGTAAATATCACCACACGTAATTAAAACTAAAAAGCTTAAATGAGCCATCCCCCTACATTTATACCTGAATTTGCACTATATATTTCGAGACCTCTTCTTCAGAAATTCAGAAATTTCACACTCAACCTCACGCCAGGAGTGTTTATCGATAGAATTTAT
>CALNXI010002378.1:7081-34581 GCA_942486025.1 Porites evermanni | reverse complement strand
GCGTATTCCTTGTCGCGCCAATTATATAACTTACATGAATGCATGTGCTAACCCTTACTTTTTGAGCGACTTTTTGTCATCTTGTTCATTCTTTTCAATGAGCCTTGTCAATCTTTCTCGGCACCCGCGCCCCTTTAGTTCAACTCTGTTGCTGTCGGAACTAAAGACTTCACTGAGAATAGTTGCTAATTCATCCCATTCCTGATGTGTTTGTGGCTTTCTGGAAGCAACTTCTTTAGCCAGGGCAATGTCATTTTTAAGACTTGGCCATCTGAACGGAGCCATCTAGGAAAGAAAGAATGCATTTACATATCATCAGAAATCTGCTTTTGTTGTAATTTGTTTATCGTAGTTTAACCATAAAGTAATCCGACTGGCAAATCAGTTCCAACAACAAATAGCCGGCTGCCATGTTTGTTTTCATTCGTTTGTTCACTTCTATTTTAGCTGAGAAATCGTCTTCAAAATTACGTTTCTATAAAAAGAATTCGATAATTAATAAGCGAAATAATTCTAAACAGTAGTATTTCCTCTCAAACGTGGGATTGTGATGTTTTAGGGTGCAAAAAAACTTGCGGTAAATCACTTACCTCTAGAGCGTGGTCTTGACGTACAAACGTGAACCTCAAACCGCGAACCTGACGGCAAGGCTCTGGTCACGTGACTTCTTGACGTTCGCGGTTCGCGGGAAATGCCGAAAAACCTCAATCTTAAGGTCTCTATTTTTACTATCTTTCGCGTATTTAGTGGTTTGATCGAAACTTCAGTGCGCTTTCAAAAGAAAACCTTGTCCAATGGACTATCTTAGTTAACTCGTTGTGATAAACAAGCTTTTGTTACTGCCTAGTTCAATTTACTTGCTAAAAGTTGTAACGAGTGATATCTTTGTTTAAAGGCTTTCGCAATGTAAATATCTTGCTAATTGATTTTTGATTAGGGATTTGTAAACAATCTTTTAGTTAATATATGGAAAAAGGCGGGACTAATTACCATTGTACGATATTCCAACAAGAAGCTTTTAAACGACAACTTAAGCACTGTACGCGAATTGACAAATTGTACATTTTAGAGTAACAATATTGTACATATGTGATTTTCATTCATGTAAACATTCCTTGTAATTTTTGTGTCTCTCTGACTGTTTTGTTTTGACTGGGCAATTATTGGACAAAAGTGAATTTTGGAGTTTTAACTGATTTTCCTATTACGACACAACCTCGAAGGAAAATATGTTAATAATTCTTATAGCCAATCGAATTTTTACTGATGTAAGATTATTTTAAGTTTGAGTGATATTGGCAGCCTTCAGATTCAGTCAGGATAAAAGGAGCTGTAACTAGGTCTTGTCAGAGAGATACTGCTAGCCTTGATTGTGAAAAGTTGAGCAACGAGTTATCTACATTAAAACAAGTTTAAAGAGACAAAAAGTTTGAGTTCATTGTAGAGGATTACTGTTCCCCCAAGTTTCCTACTACAGAAAGAAGCTTCAAGAAAAACTCCAGGAAGCGCTTTGTTGTCGATTTTTCCAGGGAACTGTCCAACTTTTAAAAAATGTATCAAGTAAAAGTTGGCTTGGCTCAACTTGGCTTGTCTGGTGCGAAAATGAAAACTGCCCGTTGCAAATAACTAATGAAGCTTTCTCGACAACAGAGAGGATCGAACAGAGCAGAGCCTGTGAAATAAATTGTTCATCTGTTGTCGGGTTTCGTTTTCAACTTTTCCTGATATGTCACCATTGTTGTCCCTTCCCTGGTATACATCAAAATTGACAGCTTTGGTGTTATAATCTGTTATAATCTCATCCGCCAAAAATCTTTTTCCACTGTTTTCTCGAAATGAAAATCAGTGCAAGTTGAGGGTACGTTTTAAATTCAAAGTGGGCAACTCGTGAACCAATTTGGCTGAAATTTGGCCAACTTACTATCAGATAGTTTTTCTAAAAAACCGTGCCTGCGAATTTTGATTTCTTTTTTCGTTTTCCAGTTAGAGTATTTTTTCACAGGTAGTGCTAATGATCTGCTATCCCTAACTTCACCTGCTTATAACAACAGAACAAGCGCACTTGACAAAATCTGAGACACGGTTTTTTAGTCAAACGTGTTAAGAAGCGAACGCGTTCTTAATTGGCTTCTTCCGTTATTTTTTGGCTGGACTGGACTTAAATTTACAGTGACACCAACTTTCACAAAAAGCTTCTCATTTCTAAATCGCGTTAATATTTTGATTTTTTAAAAGAAATAAGCAATAATCTAGAACTATTAAGCTTTCAGAAAATGTACGGTTTATGCGGGTATTTGTTAAAAGCAAAAGCGCTAGCGCCGATCAACGCGAGGAGGGTGCTTGAGGGTGGATGATACCTTAATTGCCCATTAGAGATTTTAAACCTTCAAAAGGTTCTTTTGTTACTTGCAAGGTCAGATTCCTACCTTTCCAAAACAACCCGTCATCTTCAAAGATTCTTTTGCAGTTGGTGTCCCTGTTCCACCTCTCACGGTTCCAATAAGAAGAGTAGGAATAACAAGGCTAACGTATATCCCGGGCTCGTATAACTCACTAGACTCAGCTAGGGTTAAAGAACGTAAGATGGATGTTTAACTTTTATTTACACCTTATTGCAATAGCTTTGTCATTTAAAAAAGAAAAAAGAAGAAGAAGATTAATGATTTTTTACCCTGGATGATACCTTAAAGGTCAAATAAACTAAAAAGTTGACATATTTTCTTTTGTCGCTTTACCTTCACCAAACACTAAAAAGAAGCATCCTAAGTGAGATTTGGGTAAAGATTTTTTTTCCCAAGCCTTTATAGAAATATAAAAGATCAAAATCCGATCATTTCCGAAAACTTCACTTCAGTTTCTGAATATATATATAGGTTAATTAGCTTTGAAATTAGAATTACATATTCAAATACTTGTTATTTACCAGCAACTTTTATTTCTCTTTCCGTTGTTATCTCAAGCATGGCCCAAGAACTCTCATGAACACACGCCAAATCCTGTCCCATAGCAGCGGATATCCCAGCAATTGTATTACTGACGCATACTTTAGCACAGTACTACCCAGCTCTCTGCGCGCGCACCTATCTGGAGAGCGTGAAAACACCTGTTCAAGGTAAAGGAATCCACCTTTTATGCAAAGGAAAAAATAAATAGCTGAAATGTTGCATAACACAAACATATTTACTGATCTGTGCCTACAAACTTGCATAACATTTTCTCCACCCCTACCAGTTCAACTTTTTTTCATACAAAGCTAGTTTCAAAGAAGGGCAAGCAAATGAAAGGAAAGTATATTGCATGTTAACATTAGTGGTCTGATCACAAAGCCAGAAGCTAAACATGGCGATAATGTTCTTACTTACATTTAGACATGGTCGAAGCAGTTCTTATTAAATATAGAAGAGTGCCTCCTCAGGGAACACTATCTTTGAATGCACATGAAGTTCCAAATTTTAGATTGTTTCAAAACATTGATGAGAAAGTGTACTTGTGAAAGTCCTAATTTTTTATGGTCAGCCAATTTTGCAGTGAATCGTATTACAGGAAACTAGGGAGAATGACACATATGACGTCATGCTAACACCACGGCTCAGCTGTTTTGACATTACAGAGCTCGAAAATGAGGTTGGAAGATTAGAAAACTTTGTGAAGCCAATACCCGAATTGCTGACTAATATTTATGTCAAGAACGGGTAAAAAAGGATTCGAGGGATTTCGAATGCTAGTTTGAAGAATATTTATCAAATACATAAACTACGACAAAAAGAAAAAGAAAACTGTAACAACTGATCGTGTCCTCGATCAGGGATTGCAAAAAAAGGAAACTTACAATAAAGCAAGGATGTTACATTGTGCAAGGTACCTTTAAGACATTTTGCAGGACAGATACTGTAATATAAGCTTCGGCTTGAACTTCAATTCCACGACCTTTAATGTAATTCTTTGCTAGTGCACCTTTATCGCCACTACACTTAGATTCAATGTAAAACTCCCTTTTGTTGATATCCGGTTGCTCCTTGGCGATCTGTTTCAGAGCCCACTGACATGCGTGCCAGGTGGTTACAGTTACACCATTTTGTCCAGTGGCATCAGCAGAATCGTAAACGAATTCCATCAGCAGATTGCGACCTAGAAAGTAATAAGAGGAAAAAGGGAGGGAAGAAGGGATCACAGGCAAATAAAGGAGTTTATCAAGCATTTTTACTTTCTTTAACTTGTACATTCATTGAGGTTATAGCTTTTCTCAATTTTTTGAGCGGTTAAGAGTCTAGTATCAAACAAAAAAAAAGAGAGAAGAAACGGACCAACAAACCAAGGTTCCAGCGCTTGAAGTTTGCAATGTTGGCTAACTTCACTGGCTCTTAACTTAAGTTCTTCAAAGTGGGAAATTAACCAGGATGACAACGTCTGTGCCTGATGGATGGAGTCCTTAACAAAATGCGGTGTTCTCATGATTCGTTGCTGAATCACTCGTGCACTGACTCCTCCGCACCTAGAATAACGGAATTATACACCCGTTTTACTCAAAGTTCCCATAACATGCTCAAACTGTGTCCAATACCAACACTCAACTGGTACATAATTATTCAAAAATAATCGACATTGTAGATCATTGCACTAGGTCGCGATAGAAATAGGTGTAAACTTTCAACTTTCAGGAGGAAACTCCTACCCCCCTGAAAAGTAAATTTATTTAATAGATATTTGATCACTTTTTGTCAAAATTGTAATCATTTCAATTTTTTGCAAATTTGAGCTGAAGAAAATGGCCGCCCTACAAGACATTTCACATCCGCTAACATGAGGGGCGAACGTACAAACGGACGATTTTGTCAGAACCAAAATTTATTGCATGCAATCATGTTGATAACCAATTTTTATTTCTTACCCTGCTGTTCTGCTGAGCGAGAGCTTTGCTTTATAATTATACGGTTAAAATTACCTGGTCATTGCTGTAGCTCCTCTGGTGGAAGATGCAACAAGTGTACCTTCTGTAGTTGTAAAAGGGCATAGAATATGTTTATTTACACGATCACCCTTAATGAGAAGCGGGCCAATAACACCCAAAGGAATTTTAGCTAATCCAATGAGGTTTTCTATATTTCCCGCCAAACGTTCAGTGGAATGACTCCCATGGGTACCCTGTGGATCCAGCCACTGACCAACATTTGATAAAGATTTTCTGGTGACCTGTTCAACCCATTTTCTTCGGTTATCACAGTCTTCCAGCTTGTAACTTACTGATTTTCCTATTACGACACAACCTCGAAGGAAAATATGTTAATAATTCTTATAGCCAATCGAATTTTTACTGATGTAAGATTATTTTAAGTTTGAGTGATATTGGCAGCCTTCAGATTCAGTCAGGATAAAAGGAGCTGTAACTAGGTCTTGTCAGAGAGATACTGCTAGCCTTGATTGTGAAAAGTTGAGCAACGAGTTATCTACATTAAAACAAGTTTAAAGAGACAAAAAGTTTGAGTTCATTGTAGAGGATTACTGTTCCCCCAAGTTTCCTACTACAGAAAGAAGCTTCAAGAAAAACTCCAGGAAGCGCTTTGTTGTCGATTTTTCCAGGGAACTGTCCAACTTTTAAAAAATGTATCAAGTAAAAGTTGGCTTGGCTCAACTTGGCTTGTCTGGTGCGAAAATGAAAACTGCCCGTTGCAAATAACTAATGAAGCTTTCTCGACAACAGAGAGGATCGAACAGAGCAGAGCCTGTGAAATAAATTGTTCATCTGTTGTCGGGTTTCGTTTTCAACTTTTCCTGATATGTCACCATTGTTGTCCCTTCCCTGGTATACATCAAAATTGACAGCTTTGGTGTTATAATCTGTTATAATCTCATCCGCCAAAAATCTTTTTCCACTGTTTTCTCGAAATGAAAATCAGTGCAAGTTGAGGGTACGTTTTAAATTCAAAGTGGGCAACTCGTGAACCAATTTGGCTGAAATTTGGCCAACTTACTATCAGATAGTTTTTCTAAAAAACCGTGCCTGCGAATTTTGATTTCTTTTTTCGTTTTCCAGTTAGAGTATTTTTTCACAGGTAGTGCTAATGATCTGCTATCCCTAACTTCACCTGCTTATAACAACAGAACAAGCGCACTTGACAAAATCTGAGACACGGTTTTTTAGTCAAACGTGTTAAGAAGCGAACGCGTTCTTAATTGGCTTCTTCCGTTATTTTTTGGCTGGACTGGACTTAAATTTACAGTGACACCAACTTTCACAAAAAGCTTCTCATTTCTAAATCGCGTTAATATTTTGATTTTTTAAAAGAAATAAGCAATAATCTAGAACTATTAAGCTTTCAGAAAATGTACGGTTTATGCGGGTATTTGTTAAAAGCAAAAGCGCTAGCGCCGATCAACGCGAGGAGGGTGCTTGAGGGTGGATGATACCTTAATTGCCCATTAGAGATTTTAAACCTTCAAAAGGTTCTTTTGTTACTTGCAAGGTCAGATTCCTACCTTTCCAAAACAACCCGTCATCTTCAAAGATTCTTTTGCAGTTGGTGTCCCTGTTCCACCTCTCACGGTTCCAATAAGAAGAGTAGGAATAACAAGGCTAACGTATATCCCGGGCTCGTATAACTCACTAGACTCAGCTAGGGTTAAAGAACGTAAGATGGATGTTTAACTTTTATTTACACCTTATTGCAATAGCTTTGTCATTTAAAAAAGAAAAAAGAAGAAGAAGATTAATGATTTTTTACCCTGGATGATACCTTAAAGGTCAAATAAACTAAAAAGTTGACATATTTTCTTTTGTCGCTTTACCTTCACCAAACACTAAAAAGAAGCATCCTAAGTGAGATTTGGGTAAAGATTTTTTTTCCCAAGCCTTTATAGAAATATAAAAGATCAAAATCCGATCATTTCCGAAAACTTCACTTCAGTTTCTGAATATATATATAGGTTAATTAGCTTTGAAATTAGAATTACATATTCAAATACTTGTTATTTACCAGCAACTTTTATTTCTCTTTCCGTTGTTATCTCAAGCATGGCCCAAGAACTCTCATGAACACACGCCAAATCCTGTCCCATAGCAGCGGATATCCCAGCAATTGTATTACTGACGCATACTTTAGCACAGTACTACCCAGCTCTCTGCGCGCGCACCTATCTGGAGAGCGTGAAAACACCTGTTCAAGGTAAAGGAATCCACCTTTTATGCAAAGGAAAAAATAAATAGCTGAAATGTTGCATAACACAAACATATTTACTGATCTGTGCCTACAAACTTGCATAACATTTTCTCCACCCCTACCAGTTCAACTTTTTTTCATACAAAGCTAGTTTCAAAGAAGGGCAAGCAAATGAAAGGAAAGTATATTGCATGTTAACATTAGTGGTCTGATCACAAAGCCAGAAGCTAAACATGGCGATAATGTTCTTACTTACATTTAGACATGGTCGAAGCAGTTCTTATTAAATATAGAAGAGTGCCTCCTCAGGGAACACTATCTTTGAATGCACATGAAGTTCCAAATTTTAGATTGTTTCAAAACATTGATGAGAAAGTGTACTTGTGAAAGTCCTAATTTTTTATGGTCAGCCAATTTTGCAGTGAATCGTATTACAGGAAACTAGGGAGAATGACACATATGACGTCATGCTAACACCACGGCTCAGCTGTTTTGACATTACAGAGCTCGAAAATGAGGTTGGAAGATTAGAAAACTTTGTGAAGCCAATACCCGAATTGCTGACTAATATTTATGTCAAGAACGGGTAAAAAAGGATTCGAGGGATTTCGAATGCTAGTTTGAAGAATATTTATCAAATACATAAACTACGACAAAAAGAAAAAGAAAACTGTAACAACTGATCGTGTCCTCGATCAGGGATTGCAAAAAAAGGAAACTTACAATAAAGCAAGGATGTTACATTGTGCAAGGTACCTTTAAGACATTTTGCAGGACAGATACTGTAATATAAGCTTCGGCTTGAACTTCAATTCCACGACCTTTAATGTAATTCTTTGCTAGTGCACCTTTATCGCCACTACACTTAGATTCAATGTAAAACTCCCTTTTGTTGATATCCGGTTGCTCCTTGGCGATCTGTTTCAGAGCCCACTGACATGCGTGCCAGGTGGTTACAGTTACACCATTTTGTCCAGTGGCATCAGCAGAATCGTAAACGAATTCCATCAGCAGATTGCGACCTAGAAAGTAATAAGAGGAAAAAGGGAGGGAAGAAGGGATCACAGGCAAATAAAGGAGTTTATCAAGCATTTTTACTTTCTTTAACTTGTACATTCATTGAGGTTATAGCTTTTCTCAATTTTTTGAGCGGTTAAGAGTCTAGTATCAAACAAAAAAAAAGAGAGAAGAAACGGACCAACAAACCAAGGTTCCAGCGCTTGAAGTTTGCAATGTTGGCTAACTTCACTGGCTCTTAACTTAAGTTCTTCAAAGTGGGAAATTAACCAGGATGACAACGTCTGTGCCTGATGGATGGAGTCCTTAACAAAATGCGGTGTTCTCATGATTCGTTGCTGAATCACTCGTGCACTGACTCCTCCGCACCTAGAATAACGGAATTATACACCCGTTTTACTCAAAGTTCCCATAACATGCTCAAACTGTGTCCAATACCAACACTCAACTGGTACATAATTATTCAAAAATAATCGACATTGTAGATCATTGCACTAGGTCGCGATAGAAATAGGTGTAAACTTTCAACTTTCAGGAGGAAACTCCTACCCCCCTGAAAAGTAAATTTATTTAATAGATATTTGATCACTTTTTGTCAAAATTGTAATCATTTCAATTTTTTGCAAATTTGAGCTGAAGAAAATGGCCGCCCTACAAGACATTTCACATCCGCTAACATGAGGGGCGAACGTACAAACGGACGATTTTGTCAGAACCAAAATTTATTGCATGCAATCATGTTGATAACCAATTTTTATTTCTTACCCTGCTGTTCTGCTGAGCGAGAGCTTTGCTTTATAATTATACGGTTAAAATTACCTGGTCATTGCTGTAGCTCCTCTGGTGGAAGATGCAACAAGTGTACCTTCTGTAGTTGTAAAAGGGCATAGAATATGTTTATTTACACGATCACCCTTAATGAGAAGCGGGCCAATAACACCCAAAGGAATTTTAGCTAATCCAATGAGGTTTTCTATATTTCCCGCCAAACGTTCAGTGGAATGACTCCCATGGGTACCCTGTGGATCCAGCCACTGACCAACATTTGATAAAGATTTTCTGGTGACCTGTTCAACCCATTTTCTTCGGTTATCACAGTCTTCCAGCTTGTAACTATTCCTGTATGGTACCTAAGGAAAAAAAAAAAGAATAGGCGTTAGACTCTTAACATAAAGGAAACTAACACAATATTTTGGGTTTTGATTTTACAAACCGAAAAATTGGCAGGGACGAATTAAGCTATAATGGATTAAAGTCGTCTATGATAAAGGATACAGCAAGGAATACAAATAAAAAACTTTTTTTTTCTCGATGCAGAAACCATGACGTTCCATGTGTATTTTTTTCTGGATTCTCGCTCAGGCAGTTCCACGTTAACAGTTTTGCTGATTTCTAGCAATATGATTGACCCAAACTATTTTAAACAAAACTTAAATTGGCCGAAGGGGTGTGTGGCTACTAAGCTACATACATTTGCACCCTATTTTCGCTCCACATCTAATACAGGTCAAATTCCACGGGTCAGAGAACAAGCAATGGGATTTAGTAAGCACTCAATAATCCATTTATTTACTTAAACAAGGTAGCCTTTAAATCTCTGTTCTATACTGCTTCGATTCTTCTGATTGGGTGGTAATAATCCGGCTCCCCTATGCTTTAAACAGATAAGGGGAATTTTATTCGAACCTTAGTTACAGACTTGGCTGTTTGTATCGATCAGCACAAATTAATATGTAAATACTGGATGATTGCGTCCTTTGAAACAGCGGGATTGGAAATTGTCACCTGTCGCACACATGGTCCACCTTAGATTACCTTTATAAGTCCTCTTATCTTTAAGTATACCAAAGTAGGCTATTAGAGACGCGGTATTTAGACCCAGGGGGGCGGGGGTATTTTAAAAATGTCTTATAAGGGGAGGCGGCGCCCCGAGGTACAACTCCTCTCCCTCCTATATAACTTTTTTGATAGAAAATGTGACACTTTTACATACCTTCTATTCATAGGTGATACCCTTTTCACATGCCTAGTTTACATTTTCCATCTCTTTTAACAGCACAAATGCACTGTCTTTAAAATATGAATAAATCACAAAACAAGGACGTTTTCTCGACTTTTTCAGAGCCATAAAATCCTTCTGTGGCAGTTTTTGGTCATTTTATAATTAATTACAGACCGAAAGGACAGATTTGCCTACCTTTCATATACCTCAACCATTAAAATCCCTACCCTTTGATATACCTGAAGAATGAAAAAGGTACCGCTTAGCTTTCTGGTGAAGCCCCTACTTATAGGCAATTATGGGGAGTACCCCCCCCCCACCCCCCTCCTGGTATTTAGACAGTAGATCAGGTACGTCATGGATTACTTGTTCCCTTGTATCATCGACAAAGGACCGAGAGAATGAATTTCCATTTTACGGTCCACGATTTTATGACCGTTTGAAATTTTTTGGTGGAATTTAGGTCTAGGATAGGTTCATTTAACATCCAAGAAAAAGGTAAACCAGTCCAGATCGGTGTGCTACGTCAAGCACGCAATTTACACTTCTATACTTCATTTTTTTGACAGTTTCTTTTTCTTCCAGCTGGAAATTTAACCGGCAAAGTTCAAGTTACGTAATGTTACTTAATTTATTATAAGACTATATAGTAAGTGGTACATCATAAAGGTCGTTTGTACTATTCCCCAGTGTAAGTTATCGATAAACCTAGTTTCAAGTATGAATAAAGCAATACATCAAAGTGCTATTCAGATGCCATGATTGAATGATTTTACTACTTTTTGCTTTTTTATGCAGAAAAAGTTATTGACAAAGTCTTTTAAGGCCCGGGCAAAAACAAACCTTTATAGGCTATTACCTTAACTAGTACTCCCTCTTACCTTAAAATACCCTGAACTTTTTTCCACAGCGTCTGTTGTCAGCCTGTGATCATGAATGCCCATACAATGTACTGAAATTCGACTGAGACGGGCACAGATTTTTTGCTGTCGAAACAATGTCGCAAACTCCACTGCCAAAGGCATGACCTGAGATATTGTTAGCAAAGAGGATTACATACCGGTCAACAAAGAAAATTAAGATTGGTTTTGAATTTTCCCTGGCTAGTTTCAATTTTAAAAAACGAATTAACTTTCTGTTTAGTTACTTTGCTTACCATAACATCAATCTATTTCTTTAACGAGTTTCTCTGTGACTTCTCGATCGCGACTGTGTGCAAAATCCAGTGTAAATAAACAAGGCTTGAAACAAATAGCTGAAACCAACCAATGAAAAGCTTTCTTTTTTCGGAATGCTATAATTCTTGTCGCGGGTCGGGATTCGGGATGTTGTTTGGAAGAAGGAAACGAGATACAAAATTTTGGACGGGATTTCGGGTTTGAATAGCTTTATATTCCGCGGTCATTTTTTCTTTGACAAATGGTAATGCTAAAACCTATACCCAGTTATCTTCTTATCAATAACTGCAGTTCAGTAGTGTCGTGGTCCATTGAGAAATATTATTTCATCGGCCTAGGTGCTGGAGTCATATGGAGTCGACAAAGTTTGATAACTTGGAGGGGCACCCAGTGGATCTGTTCCTCAAAATATCTGTTCTTCAGGCACATTTTTGCTGGCTGGGGGATGTGGAAGAAATAATAGTCCTTGAAAGGAAAGTGTTGCTGGGAAAAAGATAATTCAGGGTGTCAGAGGGGATTTGAAGTCTACAATAGCTGCTACGGGTTACTTGTATGGGTTACTTACCACTCAAGATCTGAATTGTGCCCTATGAAACTTCCCAGTAAGTCAGGTTGCAGGTTGTAAGGTTGCTGGCTGGGAACTCTTCCATCAGTCTTGCTGGGAGTGAGGAACAGATAATTTTTTTCCAGCAGTCTCCCAAAATGCTTAAAATAGTCTCAGAAAGCTTTATTCACGCTTTGTTGTTGTTTTTAGGTCTTTTTTCAAAATTTCCCGTTGGGTGCCCCTGAACTTGTGAATCGTGGAATATTATGCATGCACAACAAAACTGACGCTAGAGCTCACAAACATTAGAGCATGACTGCATAATTTCTACGTGAATTTCAATGTAAATAATTAGGTATGTAATGCAGGTATTATCATGGTGCATGTTTTTGGAAGCCCTGGTAGAACTCCATTATGAATCGACAAGGAGGTACTTGCTGTCTCGCTTAGTGATAGTGGTGTAATTATAAATAATGGGATATGTTGTTTTTAGCTCGAATTTTGAGGGCGAAAAGCCAACACTTTCATACATACAAGTAGCGCTTGGAGTGGGTTGACAGAGCGTAAAGAAATATCTGCCAGCTTTGGAAATGACAAAGGTTTGCTCAGGGGCACCCAACGACAATTTTCGGGAAAATATCTGTTCGGAAGACCATTTGAGATCTAGAATTTTCGGAACATTTGTTGTAAAATTTCTTGCTTGCCTGCCTCTCCTGGGATTTTCGAACATCTAAAAAATGGTAAAATTGCCCATTTTCAACGGACTTTTACCCTAAAAAGGTCACCTAGAATTTTCGGGAGCCTTTTTTCTGGCTGAAATTTTTGAACGGGTAAGTTTTGATCCCTATAATTTTCGGATCACTAGACTTTCAGCTAGGAAATCCGAACAGATGAAAAATTTATAGGGGATAAAAATATGCCCATATCCTCCGTTTAAAGACTAAAACACGTTTAACAATGCTATGTTTAAGTGGTTTTGAACTATATTCTCGTTGGGTGCCCCTGTTTGCTGATTACGCCTGATTAAAACTAGATGTCTAGCCATCGATTTCCAAGAGTGTTTTTAAAGTCATTTTTAGTTTTGTCGCCCCTAATACGAGCAAGTATTGCTAACTGTAAATTGTAGGGAAACGTTGAGTTAAAAATTACCCAACTTAATAAACTGAAAGAGTCAGAAGCCAAAACGATTGTTTATTGCTTGAAAATAATATCTACTGTCATGATAATTGTTGCAGCTAATAAAAGTTACTGTTTAAATAATGCAACAAACAAAAAAAAAATTCAAAGTGTAAGTGGTAAGTGAAACCAAGGTGCCAATCAGACGTCCACCAGTGGTTGGGGTTGGAGTCCACTGTTTTATTTCGTTTTTCTCTAACCAAAACATAAACAGAGAAAAAAAACAAAAGAAAACAAAAGAAGAAAGGACCCCCAAACTCGAAACCAAGTGGGCGTTTACTGACAACACCATAATAATTCAACAAATCCATAGGCCCACTGGTTGTCGCAGAGCAACCCCAAAATTTACTCGCAATAATCCTAAGAACATGTGACTTTGTCATTAGAGGAAACTAGTCATGAAAGGAGAATCAAAAACGACATTATTTTGGGAGCTCCCTGACCGTGCACAATACCTTTCTTTTTTTAATTCACAAATTGTGACGGAATAAACTAATGCGACGTTTTGATTGTTTTTATTGTCAGTGAGATGGATCAAAATGAAAATGATAATGCACCTTTCATTCCAGAGCAGAATAAACAGAGGCCTGGGTCTGACGGGCTTCATGACCATCATCTGACTTGCCAGCAGGAACAACCGCCATATTGTAGTGTTTTGTTCGTTCGCCCCATGTAAAGGAATCCAGGGCAGTTAGTCTTGGATTCTTGATTCCACGCAGTGGATTCCGGGCCACAGGTACTAGATTCCAGTATTTGTCAGTAGAGCTTGGATTCTGGACTCCAGTCGTTAGTAGAATTCCGAATTCCTTGAGCTTTGTTCCGGATTCCAAGACCCAGGATTCCATATTTCACAAGCAAAAATTTCTCGGATTCTGACTTCTTTACATGGGGCCAGTTCGTACTAAATGAAGTTAAAATTCGCATGTCGCATTTCACATCCGAGAAATGGTGGCAAAGCAAAATGCAACACCGAAAGAACGACTTAAATTCAAGTGGTGAGGAACAGTCTATTGCAGAACAGTAAAAAACAGCGAGAAAAAAGACAAAAATTACAAAGCCGATCGTCCAAAGAAATCAACAACAACAACAGTCCTTGAGTTCTCAATCCTCATCGAAACTTCTGAATAATTGGCAGAGTTGTGCTCGAAAAAATATCTGATTGGCCCAAGGCAAAAAAAAGGTCACCTGAATATAAATAAATGGATATTAGTTTTTATGAGGGAACGCGAAGGGAACACAAAGGAGTGCAAAACGTTGCTTATCTTTGCTGAAGGTATACCACTGACGTCTGAGGCGCAAAAATTTCATACTAATGACATGTCACTACACAGATCTAGACAGATCTCGGTTGTTCTGTAAAGGAAAATTTCCTCAACCAATCAGAAGCATTACCCAGTTCTGTATAGTGACGCGTTATCGGTATGGAATTTCATCTGCGCCCATTTCTCAGACGTCATTTGCCGGGAAACCAGCGGTGGCGTCGCAAGAAGTCTGCTGTTTTCTTAAGCTACATCACAGATTAATAGTGAGGCTAAAACTAATTAACGAGGCATTGGGTTTCAATACAAAACAACCCCGAAGATTTGAATTGATTTGGAAAGGGGAAAATGGTCTGTATTCACTGCAGTGGACAGCAATTGGAGTGATAAATATAGCAAGTTCACTAAACAACAACCCAGCAAATCAGTTTCTGCACACTGTTTTATATGCGTTGAAAGATACCATCAGATAGATTGCAAAACCAAAAAAAATGCTGGTGTTTGTTGCAAAAAAAAAACCGATCAGTGAGGCCTGTTTCAAACGTCGTGCTACTGCCGTTCTAAGCTGGCTCTACTTCAGCACGACTTGGTTTTAGACGTCGAATTTAAATCAGTCGAATAGAATAAATGTCGCGGAAAACAAAACAGAAAAATAAAAGTGCAGATTTAGTGAACTTTCAAAATGTATTTCAATGTATTTATTCCTTGCCAGGTGATTGCCGTAAGGCCCTCGCGTGGTGAAGATTTATGACTTTGTCACGGGTGGTACATAGCGACCTGCAAACTTGGGCGGCCTGATATTTCTATGTATATATCGCTTGGTTTCCGCAATGTAATGACATCATCATCAAGGAGGAAACTTGGTCGGCATTGTTTTTACTGGTTTTTTGGTCGTTTTGGCGATCGACAAATACTTTTGGAAATTAATTTCGACTGCAAAAAGTACTTACTCGAGCTTGCGTAGCAGCGAGAGTCAATCTGCAAGCCGTTTTCTTTTCTTCGTATTTACTCCACAAAAGGGGAGTCATGGACTCGTGGAAACTGGGGATAAGAATCGCAACGTGACCGATAACATGCAGGGACAGCAAAAAAATGTACCAAAAAAGAATGCTATAAGTGGCAAATTTGTTGTTTTACTTATTAAACCTAGCTATTACAGCTGTTTTGACAGTCTCGTTGCCACCGTCGTCCTCGTTGCCAAAGCCCCTTAGGTTTATCGATGTGTGTAAACTTTTGGGAATCCGAATGTGTTTTTAGTATGAACGCCTGCGAAAATTTGTTCGAATATATACCCTCAATGGAATAAATCTGGAAACATTTATGTAGCCGGAAAAAATTTCGCCCCTAGTGTAAACGCGGCTAAAGCCATGCAACAAGCTAGTAAGAAAGCAAGTGAGTGTTTTTTTCCCGTCGTTCGCCTCATTGATTTTTCACTAAGAGAAGCACACTCTGTTGACGTAATCCTGTCCTACCTTCTCTAATCCTAAGACATGCGCAAGTAAAACAAGGCGTTCACGCCTTACACCACAAGGCTTGCCGCTGCGCACTATCTTCCCGCCGTTTCTCTAAATGTAAAAATTGAACATTCAGTCCACCAATAAATTGCTTCGCTTTGCTTCACTGGATACCGACATTCGGGTGTGTTAAAAGGAACAGTGTGTTGTTTTAGAAAAAAAAATCAAAAAAGCAACCGGACTCTTAAAATAGTTATCTCCCAAGAGAGGATAAAGGGGACAGAGAAGGTATCCCCCATACACCCCCTATTTCATAGGTAATTCGTCTCCAGTTATTTTTAGAATCGGGATAAAGTTACCTCGCGCGCTGCGTGGATGTTTCGTGGAGGTTTCGCATGACTAAACGCCGTGCAAAACATGGCGGGCGAAACACAATGAAAGCGTTAAGAGATCTAGAGCATTCCTGAATATTGACGCGAAATGAGTCGGCAGTCACCTGGGAAAAGGGAATCGCTAGACTCTTTGACAACCCGTGAAATCAGTTTAACTCGATGTTGTCGGAACCTCAGTGCTTTAATAAAATGAGAAATTTCGCCGGTCTATTGAAACCGGTCGTTCGACAATAAAGCAAGTAGGACGCCAAGTGTTATTTTTGTTGAATAATAAATGACTAAAAAAAGAATAAATATCAAACCAGAAATTGCTCTCTTCAAACTGTAAATTATAAATGATCCTGTGTTAAGGATTTCCCCGCTGTACTGTTAGCTCTATACAAGGGAGGACGGGCGATTCTTTTTTAATTTCCGTTTCGCTGATACAGCTTTAGCAGAAATCTCTCTTTAGTCGTTTTCGTCGACAAAACGAATAGCAATATCGCACTTCCGACATTTTGTTCTGCGTCAATTCGTGAAGGACGCGTGGCTCTGAGCGTGGGTCATCCACGCGGAACACATTCGCGCTATGTGATTGGCTGTTGTCTAATCCACCTTGGGATCTGTGGTCTTAAAAATAACTAGAGACGAATTACCTATGGAATAAGGTGTGTATGGGGGATGCTTTCTCTGTCCCCTTTATCCTCTCTTGTTATCTCGTCATTCATTTGCGTTTCTTTTCTTATTCACAAGTTTGATTTTATTGATTTTATTTTTATTATTTTCTGGTAGGCACGTGTGTACCGTACGTACAAGTAGCTACGCACCAGCATTCTCCTACAAAGTTTGTCTTTATAATTATCTCGCACAGGAACGATTTAGTTAAAAGATTCGTTCAAACCAAGCGGCCACTTCTTCCTCATGATCACTAAGCCACATGATATTTGCACGAATCTGTTCCATTCCCATCTGAACCTGACGATACCCAAGAGCAGTAGAGGAGTAGCCCTTGAAAAATTCCATTAACTGAAGACATAAAAACATTGAAGGAGTAAAATTTTTAAACATAGCTTCCGTTGTGCTTTTACTTCAGGGGAACAATCTTATATCACATAATTGCATAACAATGGTCAGCAGTCCTCACCATCCCTCTCAAGCTACGTGCATGGGTAGAGCTAGAACACCGGTGAAATTCGTAAAAAGTTCTCAACTTAACCTTCTGAAAATGTTAGTAAAGTTGAGGGGGTGTCTACGGCCGCACTTTTGCTGCTCGCCACTTGGAGAGTCCAGAGACTGCAATGCTTTTGACTTTTTAGAGAGATCGCATAATCTGTGCAGTCAATATTCTATCAATAATAGAAAGGTGACACCTTAAAATGAACTTTAATAAGACATTGGCAGAGAGATGATAAATTGGGCTACTCAAATTAATATTGACGTTTTAAGCTAGAATACTGATCTTACCTCATCAAGTTGGGTTTTTGTGTTGCAATTGGTCATCAAGGAGGTAATCAAGATTGACCAGCCATTTCCAGTCCCGTACCTGAGAGGAAGACAAAGATATTGTACAAAGGGTCATTGGAATTAATCAGATACAACAACATTTATAGTGCCACATGTCACGTCACTAACTTTAATAAAAACGGTGCATTGCACTAATTGTCACTCAGTTTAGGGGCTGTACGAAACAGGTGCACATGATCAGGTGTTCACTGGTGTGGACGATAGTTTTCATGAGTCATAGAACTGAGTCTACTTTGTATCACTGGTTTTCATTTCACACTGTCAACGATCAAAGAAGGAACCAATAAACTCATGAAGAAAAGAATTACTGCGATAAAATAAGTTAATATGAAGACTCGTCAAGATAAGATCAGTGTGCATTTTCATGCCGTGGTGAGTCGCTATGGTGGTGTTCCGTTTCAAGTTACTGGAGGCTAAGAGCAACATGTATCACCGACTGAGATTACTCATTAAAAGAGCGTTTTCAACATCGATCGACATCCAGATACGTATTCCAATACAAGAAGTATTCAGATAGCAAAAGCTCAAAATCTATGTCTTCGTGTTCTTTTAATAACCAGAGTGACTCTTTCTCGAGTGACCTGAATGGTTTTAAAAGGTCACAAGCGCACTACCAAAAAAAATAACCGAATTATCGAAGTAAAATGTAGAAAAGACAAGCGTCTTTTCGTATCATCAAACTGAGAATTCAGAAAGTGCTGACCACTAATCTAAATTTATGATTAGGTCAAAGGCAAACCGGTGGTAATATTGTCATATCCCGTGAATCCTTATGCGCGTCGTACATGCGCAGTAGGCTCTTCTTGCCATGTTCTTACAGACTTGAAGTAAAATATTGTTGAGTTCTCTGCGTTCGTTATACAATTTCCTGCTACATTACAAACTACAAATTCCTGGTACATTACAAATATGTTTAATACAATTTATACCTTTTGTAAAGATAGTTCCAATTACGAAGCACAAAGTCCCAGGCCATCAGCCATGCTTCGGGTTTAGAGGCAAAGTGTGATATTACCGTGAGAGTTTGCTGAGAACCAATTTTGTCCTTATCCAATGAATAATTTAGAGTCCTAGATACAAAGTGACCAAGAGACATTTCAAAATAAGCTTGAGATAAAAAGAGTAAAAAAATGACTGATCGTCGAAAGAGAATAATAAGACGATAAATTAAGACTAATTTAAACGCCAAGTAAATTCGAAATATTTAAGACATTATCTAAACATTCATTAAACAGTGATTAAACTAGATGAGGTTGAAGAAATTAACCTAGGCATCAAGTAAATAATGCTTTCTACTGGGACGTCCAGATAAAATTTTACAATAACTGCGCGATTCCTCGGGTGCTGATGGGTCTAGGGCTATACTGAGTCGATTTTAACAATATGATGAAAAATTTATGCAGATAGAGGAGAGGCCGAAGTAGAGAAAAGCCTCCGAGATCTGCATAATTCTTCACATCATACGAAAGCGGAATTCAGTGATTATTTTATTGTTGGTTTTTTCATAATATTTCTATGTCCTTTATACATGTTATAAAAAAAAACAAGATAAGCTACGCGCGCCGTGGTAGGTCGTTGCCCATGATCGTATTTTCTTTGTTTTGCCCAACATAACCTGCGAGCAGAAGCTACATTTTCGCTGCGTGAGTTGGCGTGCGAAAAGTAGCCTCTGCCGACAACCGGCCGTTCAATTTTCGACCGTGTATGCGCGAAATTCGTCACGCGACTTGCAAGCAAAATAAATTCGTCAGGTCTGCCGTCAAATGGCGCGAGTTGCGCGGGAATAAGAAGAATTGCGACAACTCCGATCTGCTACGCTGGACTCACAAGACTCACGCGATGCTCTAAACCGGTCAAAAGCAGGAAAAAAAACCGTTTTTGTTAATTTATTCGCCCAGATTTCTGGACGGATTAGAACGGTTGTCGGCAGAAGCTACTTTTCGCACGAGAGTTCACACAGTGAAAATGTAGCCTCTGCTCGCAGGGTAGTCTAATATGGTGCGCGGTTTAAAAAGTTTAGCTGTTTACAAGCACGCAAAACGGAGAAACATACGAGACAAAAAGAGTTCTTGACGAAATCTTCGCAAAAGATGCCATAGCTATTGTGTCATCGCTAAGTTAGGCTAGTAATCGCAGTTTTGAAAAATTTTTCGGGATCATTCAGTCTACTCTGATAAAGTTAAGTTCTTGGGAAACGCTTGGGAGAAACTGTCTACAAGTCTTAACGAATGAAATGCCTTAGCTATAGGGTTTCTTCGATTTCTATGGTTGGGCTTCATCTATATCCATGAACTTAATGTTTTTTTTTCCTCCAGAGTACTACCATACCAAGAAGCTTGAAGCCTCTTGGTATGGTAGAGGTTCTCTGTTGTAATTGTGTTAAGACGTTCTTCACTCGTCTCCACCTTTTCTGTAAAGTTATTAAAGGCCGATTATGATCTGTTGGAAAAAAGGAGCGAATATAATATTGTCAAATCAATTTGCTCACTTATATCATGGGTGGCATTACTCCTTCATTTTGGCGCCAAATTTAAGCGTCAACTTGTAATTTGACATTTGCAGTTACAAAATTGACATGGCAACGTCTCGTACTGTATGAGTGCTAAGATGGCATTGAGGATTTAAAATGTAAGGAAGAAAACTGATTCTAAATTTGGAATAGGTCATAAGAGTATGACGAGGAAAAAACTTCTTTAACATTTTTTTTAAATCTATAAGCTGCCGCTAGAAAACGCTACCCATATATTTTATGTCTCTTTGCACCAAACACTTTTTTTGTAACTTAGAAGGTAGTGTTACTACCTCGATGGAAGGTTTAAGTACACTACTTGTTTTTTTGTTTGTTTGTTTGTTTTGTATTTTTTCCTTTTCTTTCTTCTCGTTTTTAGTACTGTACCTTTTTTCTTCTTTTTTTAAATTTCTATTCTCGTTTGAGTATAATTCCTTTTCCACTCAAGTTTGAATGAATTGTTATAATTGTTATTATCTATACTAGAAATGATGATAAAAGAATAGACCATAGAAAATTGTCGTCTACTTTTTAAATTTACCAGCTTTCGAAAAGAACGTGAAATCCATAAATAAAGTACGTGTCACTATCTTTTTTATAAAATGCATCTCGCAGGTACACTGATTTAAGCGTGGTGAGACCCGTTCTTGTGATTGGGTTCAATTAGAAAATCCAAAATTTCTTTTCAAAATAATTTCTTCATGTGTTTACAATAAAGCCTTACTTTTCAATCATTTGAGGATTCCTGGTGCATGTAAGGGAAGTTAAAAGAATCGCCTTTTCTGAAGCAGTATTTGTCGACTTATACTTGTCATAAACTTGATTCCATTCCTTCACACCACCTTCACGGACACCCATAGAATAAACTAGGGAACGGAGATTTGATGCAATGCTGCAAAAAAAAACGTAATAACTGAAGCTCATGACCAGGATGTTCACAGCCCTGTTTCCTCTCATCCTTGGTTATCTATTAACAGAGCATAAGTAAAGTAATGGTTAAAACGCGAGCAACAGTGATTTATCAAGGGTTAAAAACATGAGCGCGAAAGGCGAGAATTTTTAATCGGGATTCCATTACATGGCGCGAAAAATAGTTAGGGTTTTTATACATACAAGTGACCCTCCATTGCGAGCTGAAACATCTCCTTGACCTTGGCTATAACTGCTTTGTCTGAACAATAACAAGCCGTGGAAAGAATGTATGGCCTTAGAAGTCTGCAAAGCAATTATAGCAATAATATGAATTAATTTAAACACACTCTGCGACAATGACGCTGCCTTTGGAAAATGACAAATGAAATAAAAGCCAAATAAGTAATAGATAAACATTTATTATAGCACTCACAGGTGAATCCACATAAGTACAGCCAGGCTATATTTTTGGGAACCATGACGAAAACCTTGGAATGCAAATTAGTTTTGTTTTTTTTTTTGCTTAAAGTTGTGCATGTGAATATGAAATTTGAAAACAATATCTCAGTGAATAATGAGGACTTTCACTTTAACCCACCAAATCTTTGGGGGTGGGGAAAATTGTGACATTTGAAGACCCATTTAATGGCTGTCCTTATTTTCAATGTCCTTGGAACTTGGAGGCAATATAAATTGAAGACCTATTCCCGGGATTGTCAAGCTTTTAAAAAAATTCATGGAGCGGTTTATAAAATTATCGTGACATTTGTAGGAAAGGACCAAATTAAATAGAAAAATGGTAATGAAAGCAGCCGAACACACACATTCTTCTTTCTCGCAATCGGCCGAAGCAAACTTATAGTATACAGTATATAGTATAGTATACAGTTTCAAATTTAATAAAACCACTGTGAGATGAAACCGCATTTCCATGCCTCATCTTTTTATCTAGGTATTAGCCAATTATGTCGATAGCACATTTATTCACTGCTTTTATGACCCTTAAAAGTGTTCTTCAAAATATTTCCAAAACCCTCTCACAGAATATGTTTAAACTTCGCCATAATCGAGGCAACTAAAGGAGGTAAAAGCTCCAAAAGTTCCAGGTACCGAGAAATACAAAGGCATGTAAAAAACGTAATGGCGTCGTACGTTGCTATGGCTACTCCGATGTCAATAAAACATAGATCACAACAAATTTTCATCTTCATATAATACGGCTGTGGTATCCTTTTTCTGATATCTTTGTTAATGCCGATGAGGTAAATACTCGAATTTAAGAGAAATCCACCCTAAAAAACAAGTCTGGCTACCTAAATTTGGGTTCTGTTGAAAACTCACGCAACAGCAAAAAGATGTATAAGTTTATGAGTACAATTCATACACAGATACATGGTAGTATGACAAAACGCATGCAGTCAATTTTCTCAGTCAGTACATTATTTAGCCTAAGGAAACAGTTAACACTTCGCGACGTCACCACTGTTTTCCCGCGAAATGACGTCTGAGAAACGAGCGCAGAAATTCCATACTGATGACGCGTCACTACCCAGATCTGGGCAGTGCTTCTGATTGGTTAACAGTGTGCTTAAAATGTGTTTTCTTAGGCTATACGTATATACATAATTCAGAAATCACATTTGTATTAATGGAGTGAAAGGGTTTTTTCCTTTTCTTACTTGTCCAAGTGAGATCCGTTATCTTCCCATCCCAGTCGCTTAATAGCTGGAGCAAGCTGCTGCAACATGTACCTCTGAGGCAACGAGAAGCAACGCCTAGTATTACTCACCTTATTAGGGGCTCAATTTTCCAAACCAGAAACCCATAAGGGATGGAAACGTGTAACTCGCGTTCAATGCTCGTGAATATTCATTTTGACCATATTTGGAAACCTTAGTGACGGATATCCATTTTCAACAAAATGGCTGCTGCGCGATCACCATGCAGATGTTTTAAGACAAGATGTTCTGCATTTCAAGGTTAAAAATACACCGTTAAAAGTCAAAAAATGGAAAGAGAAAGTTCAAAAGACTGCTCAGCTTTCTTTTTGTGGAGAAAGGGAAGCTTTTCATCAAGAAATCGTCCTTCGAGGAATTCAACCTTGTTTTCTTCACGGCGGAGCCCATGGTCTGTTTTGAAATGCAACCAAGTCAGCGAAGTTTTTGCTGAATTTTCAGGTACATTTTGCACTCTATGGCCAAGACAATTACGTTTTTGAAAGGGAATTTATGTATTTTTAAATGTTTCATAGACGTTTTATAAATTTTTCTCTTCGGCGCTAAAGAAAAATTACAAAATGTGCCCTGATTTGAGATGGCTTTTGTGTTGAATTTTGCCAAGTGCTTAGCCGATTTCACTCGCGTGAACGGATCCACGATCCAGATAGTGTTTTCCGAATTGCTTTAGAGGATTAACTTTTTGGACTTTGAATAAAAATTTTCAAGAAACGGCTTCTCTGTCTATCGTTTTGAGCTTGTTCATTCATAAAATTAGCTCAAAACACGATCGTGACTACAACATCTAAGTTTAATTTAAGCTTTTAAAATGCTTCTCACATTCATTACAAGCATCACTTTTTGCGAAGATGTCAGGTTCAGGTTTTGGACACTTTTCGATACGCAGCTAATGAATTTTATTCGAAAATATTTTTCACTGTTTATTCTAGACTTTTAACATAAGAATTTTAAAAGCCTATTTGCAGTATAAGTTTACTGTGCAGAGGGTCAACGAGGCATCGTTTTTTGAAGTGACAACTTCAAGAAGTTGCGAGGCCGTCAATGGGTTTCATAATGTTACGTTTTGCCCGGGTGGTAAGGCAATAATATCCTGCTTAGTGTTTCGGTAATATTCCTGGTTTCAACCTTTGAAAGCTTTCTCGGCTTTCAGGAGTTTTTCCCCCGTTTGTCCGCCATTTTTTTAAGCGGGCGCGGGAACCTGAAGGAAAATTACGTCAAGTTGTTTACGAAATTTGATTGGTCATTTATCTCTTCTTCTCGTTCCAAATATGGTACTTTCGAAAATGAATAATCACGAGCATCGGACAAAGCAAACATATGAGAGTTACATGTTTCAACCTCTTATGAGTTTCTGTCCAAACCCATTAAAGCTCTAGTAAAACGGGCAACAAATAACGTGCAAGAGTGACTTGTTTAGCAACATTGGTGCAAAGCGAGTTAAACAGGCTTATCTTACCCTTGTAACCAGCTTATTTATTGCAAGACAGGTTTGATGTGGGTGGTAGAACGCACAACATCGCTATTCAACTCGTTTTGCAGCCATGTTACAAAACAAGTTGCACGTTTTTTGCTGCCCGTTTAACCGTACCTTAATGAAGAATGGGCAACTGAAAGGGAAACGTCAAGCCCTACTTGGGGAAATTTGAATTTCACCAAAGTTACAAATATTCTGCATTTTTTGCTTTGAGGAGTTGATCGACTTCTGGACTTGATTAAAATTTGCAGACTTTTTCAGGATATAGACCCGTTTAATTACAACCTCTAAAAATAACTTGAGTGAAATCACATATCCCAGCCAGTGCTCTAAGTTTCTCTCTCTACTCCATAATATTCTCTTGATATATATAAAAACAAATACGACGGCAATTAAACATATGAATTTGTTAGAGAAAAACACTGTTTTTCTAACTAAGTTCATAATTGGGATTTCGGCAAATTTTAGTACTGATCTATCAGGACTAATATGAGAAGGGCTTTACAGGCATGTTGGCAAAAAACATTCAATTTTTGTGCTTTAAATAAATAAATCATCTTAAATGAATTTTGTGACCATAGTTCTTAGAACATTTCAGCCCATGATTCATTAAAGTTACACGATTGTTAACAAAATCAGCACTAGTCTGAATCTTTCGTAATTAGTTAATTAACGACAATTAACTACCGAAATATCAACCTAACAATTTGGTTTGAGTAAGTAGATAAGGGAGAAATTTACTATAATTAACCTGATAATTAACTACTTAAACCTAAAAAATTCACATCTTTACCTTGAACAATCCGAAAGATTTTTGCAGTGCTAAATTGTTGCCGATGTAAAGCATATTTTGTATGAATGTTTTCAATGGGACACAATCTGTTTCGTGAATAATGTACTCTGTCAAATCCAAAGCGATAGTTTGATCCAGCAGATTGCTCCTATATAGAGATACCGAGGCAAATAAGTCAGTACGGCTAAAAATGCAACCAACCGAGGAGAAAAACTGAGGGAACAAAATGAGGCGATAAAATTAGAAGCCGTGAGAAAAGGGAGATGTTGAAGAAATCATCATGTTTTTTTTTTTAATAAATAAATTTGTATCTACAGCCATTCTAACAACAACATACGTTACCTTGCCAAATGAAAAGCATCATCAATCAATCCTGACCGGTCAGTGGCGCTCAAGGCCTTAAACAAAGTTATAAACTCGTGAGTAATGGCTCTTTGAAGTTAAATTATCACATGTTGCTAAAATTAAAGACCCTGCTGGAGAGCAAACGACCCAGAATAATCCTGGCAGAGGGAAGTTTCCCCGATTTGTGCATCTTCCATAATACACCTTCTGTCTCAGTTGTTTCCTCCCCTCTCCCTTCCCCCGCCAAATTTTGCATTGCATAACCTTAAACCTTTAGTTGGATTTTAATTTTTCGTGGGTAAATTACAGTCTTTACAAGAGAAATACAAGGTGTATCAGTAGTATGTGCAAATGACTAATTAGCGTTCACTTACGTAATCGTGCTGTTTTTCTTGCCTCGCTGTGTCTTATGCTCTCTAGCAAGGTGACTGCGCAAGTTAAGGGCAGCTCAACAAAAGGTTAATACCCAATAGAGGTTCTATTTTATGTGCTTTACTAACAACTTTGTCCACCGGGACTCTGGTATTTTGCCGGTTAATATAGGTTCGACTGTTCCTAGTTTTGGTTCATTTATTCTAGTGCTGTCCCGTAATTTATCACCTTTAATTAGTTATCTCCTTTTTTAGGTCCAAATTTTAAAGAAACCTGTAGGACATCTAGAGACTTTGGACAACTCCTTTTTTTGTCAGTGAGACAAATATTAAAAATGTCAATATATTCGATATTCCTAAAAAAATATTCAAAATCAGAATTGACAAGAGTTTTCCATAAACCTGCCTGTTGGATGTATCTTTGTCCTTACTTTATGGTCAGATTGTAACTGAAGGTAAAGAGACTTCCAGTTCTCTGTTTCGTAGTTTACTCGGTAATATCCAATCTGATCAACATTAGCTTTGATCCAACCGTCAGAGGAGGCCCAGTTTAGTGTAGCTGAAAAAGATTTCGAGGGAATAAGTTGTGGTTGTTTTCGTTTCATTTATATATTTTTTGAAGGTTTGTCAATTCATCTGGATTTTTTAATTCATAGATATTAGTGTGGTTGCCCGAGGTTGGTGCATTTTACTTGAACTATATCTGATTCCATGGTTCTTGGCTGTAAGACAGTACGAATGGGACTAGAGAGTTTCAAAAGCTCTGTCGCGGAGACCCTGGTTTTAAAATCCGAAAAATTGGCAAAATTTCGGAAACTGGACACAAGACTTAGAGAAAAGTTCCCTGAGATTTTGCCATGATCAGACAGAAATCGGTTTCCCAAGACTACCTTTGATATCTTCTCGTATCCTTGAGGAAAGATCGACAAGTTTGCCCCCAGTGTGGATGACCAAAGAGCTTCAGTGTAGAACAATTCAATTTTCCATGTTTAGCTATTTCTTTTTGGTTAACCCTTTTTTGAAAATAAAACTGAGATGACCCCTTACGCCGTAGATTGCAATTAAAACGCTATAAAGGGCAGCCATTACATATCATGCTGTGAGCATACAAGCACAAATATTCAATAAATCAAGAATTTCTTACCAGGCCCTCTATTCATCCAAACTTGGACTGTAGCCTTCTTCTTCTGAGTCATATAAGTTAGAGGTATATTCCATGTATAACTAAGAAAGCGAAAGTCATTTTAAAAGAAATACTTTAGCGCAAATTAAAATAAGGAAACGGAAGATTGGCATGCATAAAAAAACACATTTCCCATCATTTTAAAAGTCCTATGAGAGCCCAGAGCTACAAAGTGACATATTTTGGGCCTGTTTTTGCAGTGATTATTGGATCTTCAGTATATGCGTTGAAAGTAATCTTATTCGTTTAAATTAAACCCTTAAAAACTTGACTCATCACATAGATTAGCAAACCTGACGTCACTTACTCAAAAGGAGAACTCTGGTTGGGCTTCGCACCGGGGGTGATAAGGAATAGTTTTTGATCTGCTCTCGCCTTCTCTTGATCCATGCGCGTGATGGTGACCACCGGTAATCCCATTTGTCGTGTCCAGGTATCCATCACCCTTTTTACATTGATGCCAGTTTGCTATGGATAAAGATCAATGTTTTATTGGAA
>CALNXI010002377.1:32005-67005 GCA_942486025.1 Porites evermanni | reverse complement strand
GAAATAATAGCTAACAACACGGCAAGAAGAGCAAGAAGACGACTCGAAGGGCGACATCTGCTATTTGGAGTATATTTGCGGAGCTGAACAATCCCAAACGTGAACTATCGAAGATAAACTTAACATCGATGGAGGTAAGCATGTTTTAGCTATGTTTCTAAACTAGGAATTATTTTGAATGAATAATAAAACAATTATTGAATTCGGCTTTCGTATCATAAGAAGAACATATGGGGGTCTCGGAGGGCGTTATCCGCCTCGGCGATAACACCCTCCTCGATCTCCATAATTCTTCATAAGATACTCAGCCTCATTCATCACACTGTTAAGTAAACAATGCTAGCTAGGTAAGAACGTTCTCTCCGCGTCGGTGACACAAACACCCCATAAATCATCCTTTTCATACAGAACTGATTTAGTCTGCTACCGAACTTACAATGTCTGAAGGCAAAGTATTCCATTCATGCATAATAATGGATCTAGGGAAAAAAAGAGAACTTGAAAACGTCCCTACTAATTTGGGGTATTCTATACTTGAACGCGTGGCTCCTGCGTGTTCTGGTCTCGCTATTCGGTACAAGAAATATTTCTGTTTGAATATCTACAAGACTTTGACTTAGTTTGTAAATTAGTCTTCTTCTCATTTCTAAAGTATCCCGTTCCAGCTCTCTAAGCATGTCTGTAACGCTAACTGTTCGGTTGAAATTCTGGAGGCAAAAACGTGTCGCCTTTCTTTGAACTCTTTCTAGTGTGATAAGCTAAGCAACATCATCAAACAAGAATGTCTATTTATAAATTTTATAGACACCGACCTTTTGTTGACTTAAAATATTTACAGACCAACTAATAGTTGGAATAAGAGGATAATTTAAACTGAAAATCTGTAACTGATGGGATGGAAGGTTAGGAAGACGCCGATCCATACGCATCTGGTATTAACCTGTTGAAAAAAAAAGTTGTTAGTGTTGTGGGGATGTTGCCCTGACAGAATATAAAAGGAGGATGTACTATTTACAGGAGGCTTACAAACCATTTTAATGCGGACAGAGGTTTCTTATTACTTCTACAAGCTACTACAGCTTAATTACTCAGCTATAAAAAACAACAAGAACTACCCTTCAGTGAAAACCAAAATCCGTTAAGTTATCCCCTTCAGGGAGACGTTTAACGAAAAAAAGTTAGCACAGAGTGATTTAGTCATAAGGAGTGAAAACAATACAGTTCAAGGCGAGTTTGCATTGATTATATAATGTCGCCCCACGTAAGGGAATCCAGATTCCGGAATCCAGGAAATTTTTGATTGTGGAACCGGAATCCCACTCTAATGAGATTGGAATCCGGAACTGAAGTTCAACTGATAAAAATCATGGTACGGAAACTACCACCTGGAATCCAGAGTCCACGGCGTCGACTGTCTTGGATTCACTTACATGGGGCGAATTAATTGCATGAACTGTTGATGATCCCAGATTCACAGCAAATTATGACCTTACGCATTGCTTTTTGCAGTTCATCCAGATTAATACTATTTCCAATTTTCCTTTCTCTAAATACAACTTTTTCCTAAAATGTACTTGCGGTCAGAGGGATCGTTCAAATTCGCAATCGTTTTCTGATATCTCTTTCAAAGTAACATAAAAAGTTCACCATCTGGAAGCCATTGAAACCAAAATAAACTACCCGGTGCCTGCCACGCAGGCTAATCTTTGGCTAGCTTTGCTATTTTAGTAAGAACATCCTTGTTTACGTTTAAAAAGCATTTACCACAGGTCAGGCCTACGTTCACCGTCAAAATTGTCCAAACATTCTACATTTTCTTAAATGCCTACTGCCTAATTTCGAACCCAGACCTCTCTATAAAGACCTGCAAAATTAATAAAAAAACCTTTAAATCGAGCGTGTCTATTATGGTCGACTCTGAACCTTTAAGAACAATAACTGTGTGTATGCTGACAAGTGCCAATATAAACCTTAAATATGTTTGACTGAGTGACAACCATTTACAATTTTTGAAAGGTAAATCCTCCGAGAGAACCCACCCCAGGCCCTTGTCATAGGTAATGTGTACAGATGTACAAGGATCATTGGAGAACAATTTTTCTTTTTCTTTTTTTTTTGCATTTTGTTTTGTTTTTGTTCCGTTTTGTTTTATTTATTTATTTATTTATTTATTTATTTATTTATTTATTTATTTGACCAGGTAATCAGTTAAACAGATTTACTCAACGTTCCCTTTGCACTGACAAATTAAGGGTGTAAAAACAAGTGACATATTCCAGTCGCGGGCAGTTTGTTGTAGTACTCACTTGTCTCAGTATAGTGGGGCCAGTCTCGAAAAACCATCGGATCACTGAGGATATGAACGGTGAGAGAGGCGGCCATTAAACTCGCGAACTTTTTCCAGCAATCTGTACCGGATTTTCTGCCATCTTTGTAGTCTGAAATGCCTTTAATTATAAACCAGGGAATGTCCAAGTCGTGAGTTGCTGCATGTAGACCTAGATTCGAGTGAAATGATTTTATCACCAAATAGACTAGTAAGGTCGTGGATTCTGGATTCCACGCCCTAGATTCTTGATTCCAAAACCCAGGATTCGCGTTTCCACAAGCAAAAATTTTCCCCGATTCCGGAATCCGGATTATCTTACAAGGGGAAAGGGTAGACATGCAAATTTAGATACGTGGTTAACAGTAAGCTGGTTTTGTTTTTAATTCGCTTCGATGAGTCATTTAATTTATTTTAAAACTAAACTAGGAAAAGTTTTCGTTAGCGTTGAATGGAGATTAATATGGGATAGCAGCTGCTAATTAAAACATTAACTAGGAAAGAGAGAGAAAGAAAAGACGAATTAAAAATTTAACTAAATGCCATTTGAAATGTCAAGGTCTTTAGAGGAAGTTGTAGAGGAAGTTGGTTTATTCCCGCCAAAGAAAACGTCGCCATTATTGAATAGGGCTATCTGAGCCAACTGAAGATTTACACGTTTACAGGGCAATGGTAGAATCTTTGTTCAGTTATTGTAACTCAGCGGACCCTGAGCGCTGGTCCCATTGGAAAAAAAGTAATCCAAACATCCCGCCTTTGATTTTTCAGGTAACGACTTTTCTGTAGGCTATGTGATATCCGTGTGACAGTATGCTTACCTTGCCCTTCTAATTCCATAGCAACTGCTTGTGGAAATCGCTTGATGAGGGTCTCGCAGCATTCATTGTTATCAATCACCCCTGGAACACTCAGAAAATCGCCACGATGTATTTTCACTTCAAGTGCTTTGGGATCTTTCAAAGGCGCTTCCCAACCATCTCCAGCATTAGGGATCAGCCTTAAAGGAAGGGATTTCAAAGGAACTTTGTCGCCGACCTCATCACTGGATGGAACACAGGTTATTAACTTCTCTGAAATAACCACGTCTCCTAATTTGACTTTACTGGATTTCAGGCTATAGCAGACACCTACTAGAAACACGGCTTTGGGCCTCAAGACTCTGACAGCCGCCAATACAGAGACTGCAGAGCCTCCTGCCGTGATTGAACCCCTGTGGCACTTCATTACAGCAGTTCGTAGCTTTATTTCACCTTCTCCAATGTCCCCGAAGTAAACGAAGCCAAGGTCTTTGCAGCAGCTCTTCCAGAAACTGTAATTCAAATACGAAAGGCAGCTCAGAAATTCACAGTCCTCTACAGTAAGTAACAACATGTCAATTGGGAGTAAACAATCTTTCCAAGGCTTTGATATTTTAGGAAGGTCCTTATTCTCAAGGAGAGTAACAGTGACCTCTGGTTGGTAACTTGCAGTTTCTACGGAGATAAAAATGAGAGATTTCTAAATTGACTGAGTTATGAATCGAATAAATACGATTTAGAAGTAAATAGGCCTGGTTGTGTGCGTTGCTTGTTACACAATGCAAAAATTTGTATGGGAAAAGCTGATATTTATCGAATAAAGCGGTGAAACAAACCACAACCTTTTACTATAGCCGAAAAGAAAAGCGAGATAAGCTCCAGTATTTTCTGTTATCTAAATAACCATATCGGCTTTTCCGATACATAATGATTAATGAAAAAGAACAATATCAGTTATAATCTTTGATAGCTTAGCCTGGGTGGGGGGGGGGGAGGTTACTCAACAGAGCTTTATACGGGGAGGCTCCACCCCGAGGTCCAACTTTTATATACCATTTTCGGCAGTAAAGGTACTCAGCTCCTTTCGTATACCTTCTATTGACCTGTGGTACCCCTTTCACATATCTAGTTCAATGCACTGTCCTTTAAAATATGAATAAACCACAACACCAGAACGCGTTATCGACTTTTCCATAGCCATAAAATGCATATACCTGAAGCCTAAAAAGGGTACCCCTTTAGGGCGGAGCCTTCCCGTACAGGCCATTATAGGAAGTACCCCACCCGGGTAACTTCGCTTTTGGTCATTTCTGTGGCTGACAACTCCAAAGAGAACAAGACTTTACACAGTTTTTTTTTTCCTGTTTCTCCGCTTTAAAGTCTTTTACTATATGCTCTTTCTTATCTATGATTTAAAGCCCTACAACTTCTCAATTAAGGAGCTAAAATTTAAGCATCATTAATAATTATAACATAATAAACTACTAAATACCAAGGTAGCTTCAAAATAAACGGTGCTCGGACCTACAACACCCTACCGAGAATCATTAGACAAGTAGAGACCCTCAGTGAATTTACTATCAAGCTAAAGCGCCATTTCAAACAGTGACGCCCGCGGTACATGTTGCCTTTGTAACTTAATTAATTGTCTAGTTTTAGTGTTTTAATGTCTTTTTTTTGTGTTGTGTCAGGGCTCCATTTAAACTAGCGCTGCTAAATTGGATGCCCCTGAATAAATATTGATTTAAAATAATAATAAAATAAACTGATACCTATATCGTTTGTTCTCTCAGAAAGCGGAGGAGTGTAAAAAGACACATTTCTTTTGGATCTATTGCTTATTTGCGCTTCTTCGTCAGAAACATCTATAAGAAAATTGTAACAACAACATTAACATCGCTGAGTCATTCTTTATTTTCTCGATCTGCAGCCCCACCCGATCGAACACAAAAGTTTCTGAAAAATATGTACAAACAAAACTCCTCAAGAATTGAAAGCGGACTATGTTACACACACTATGGTAAAAGGCATTTCCCACGTTAACAAAGCCGTGGGTTTTGCGGTTACACGTAAATTAATTCCCAAGGTAATTTAGTCCCTTTTACGGCTTCCTTCGAGATTCTGCGGTAATAATCGCCTTTGATCATGGCAGTTTTTGATGTTATGTTGAAAACTTACGTACAATTTAGCTAAAATTTCAACTGATATGTCAACCCTGATAATTTAGCAAAGGTACGTTGCATTTTTTCTTAAATCTTGACCTCTTTTTTTATAGTTCAGCTGTATTCCACTGTTCGATTCCATGCCGGGAATAGAACAACAAACCAGTTCAAACTATTTCAGTACAGATTGCCACTACAGTAGTGGAACCCGGTTAGTACGGACACCAAGGGGACATCCCATATTGTCCTTATAACCGAATGCCGTATCCAAACCCTCTATTATTTAGCGGGCTTTCACAGAAAACGTCACGTACATATGTTTTATCTATATGTAGACGAAAGCAGACATTTTCACGAGGAAACTTTGCTTAAGTTCTTAACTGAACTGCATGAAAAAAGTTCACCCTTAAGAAACCCGACATCTTTATCACAGTTTTGGACCAAGATTTCCTTTTAAGTCAGTGTTCTTATAACACGACAATGGAATCCGCGACTTTACTTTGTTCTGAAGGTTTTGGGTTGTGGGTTCCAATGTACTTTCATAGTGAAAATGGTTCGGAAAATGGTTCGAAAGACCCTATAGGTAAAGGCGCACACGAGCCAAAGGCCCCCGGGATTCAAGCCTCGCCCGTAGCGTTTTTTCCTTAGACAAGGAACTTTACTCCACTTTTTTCTTCACCCAGGTGTATAAATGGGTACCGGCGACATTATGATGATACCTCTGGGGTAACCCTGCGATGGACTAGCATCCCGTCCAGGGGGGAGTAGCAATACTCCTAGGTGCTTCATGCTAATAAAACCGCGATAAGCTCCGGCCGTTTGGCCTTTTGGGCCTTTGAATGGCCTTATAAATAGATTTTAAAGTTACGGCCCAAATAATCTTGCCAAAACTCGCTTCAGAATTGTAAACTTGTGAATCTGTTCAAAAATGTCAAAATCCCTAAAAGAAAAACGAGGATTTGGAGGGTGATCAGCAACAAAGATAAACGTAATAAATATTAATGAAATTTCTTATGAGAGAATCATGCATGACATTGTCAGTGTATATTGAAATGTGTTAAGGTACAGTTATAAGACACTTACCCACCCCCACAGAAATGCTGTTACCTTCTAGTGAGAACCATTTTTCCAGTCCGGGTAGCGTCGGCCTCTCAAGTCTTTTTTGGCAATGCCTCGGTATTCCCCCCTCTACTTTCAGAAGGCACAGACAGTCCTCGTGAGTACACCACTTCTGTTCGTGGATAGAACAAACCTGTTCATGTCGCAGACAGCCAGGACATGCGACGCACCAGTCACACTTTAGGTTTCTCAACCAGGACAGCTCACGTATTAGGGTCTGCAATGTCTCTTCCAAAAACTTTCGAACAAGAATAGCCACCTCGTTTGTTTCAGCGAACGATGCTTGGTTTACTTCAAGATTAATTCCCTTCGGTTGCGTCAAGATGATCTTGATGAATCTTTTCCTGCATAAAAGAATGAACTGGTGAAAGGACTTCTTCCCTATGAAAAACCGGGCAGCCCCATCAAAAAAATGTGGCGTTTCCTTGAAACCACTCTCAGAGTACCATCTAGTACACCGTGACACGAGCTGGTAAAAAAGACCGTGAGGGACAAAACCCCATTTGAAATGGAGGTAGAGAGGACATGGATCTGAACGTGATAATTCAATTTCACAAAGGAATTCAGGTGGTTTCTTCAGTTGACAGGGTACAAAGTACATTTCATTTGTTGGCGAGGTGGCAAATTTGACGATCAATCCGAACTGCTCCATCATGTTCAAGATATCCTCCTTGATCAGGCCTTTCTGCTGGCAGCACTTGGAGAAGACATGATCAACCAGCTCCATCTTGAGGACCCCTGTATCCTCCATTTCGTTCCACAACCTGGAAAGTCTTGGTACCTATCAAACCCGGAGGAAGGCGTTTCTTCAGTAAATAACAACAAAATGTGACACCTATAAAGATCGAATTAACTCAGGCATATTAAGGCCTGGATCTGTCATTTTTTGTTCTGAAATATAAGGGGGTGTTCTATCTTCAAGAGAAAATGTGTGGCATGGCTGGGACGTGGTCATTGCATTACCCCTGTGAAGATAGTATTTTGAGATTGACGTCACCATGGTAACGTGTTGCGTGACCAAGTAACGCTTCACTTCCGTATTTTGTCTTTAAGGATTCTGCAAGCAGGGTAAAAAAACTATTATTGAGAATTTTTATTGGTGTTGTTTTCACCTATCTAAGGTACTTTCCAACTGTAACTGGAATGGCGGTATGCCTACCCTTGATGAATGTTTTCTAGCTGTCACGTGACAGAAAAGTCGTCACATTTCAATGACCACGTAACCTGGACATGCCTTCCAGTTAGTTTCGTGCACATCCCGATATGCAAAACACTTGTCGCGCGTTATTTGTTAACTAAAGATAAGTGCGCATAAGTTATCCTACAGATGGCCTGAAGTTAAAAATGGTAATTAAATACCTCAATGAGTCACGTGATCCTTATCTCGACAACTTTCAATCAAACTTAATCTTTGCAACTCGTTTAAGCTCTCACGTAGGTTTCGTGTCAATATGTTGCATTTACGGAGATAGACCACCCCCACTCATTTTTTCATGTTTTTTACGTTTTTTAGATGACCCTGTCCTTAATACAACTGAAGGATCTTAACCTTTTTGTTGGGCGCTACCACAAAAGACATAGACGACTGAAACACGTGGTGCCAATATATCCAGCACAAAAACAAGACTGGATTAGTTAAATATTTTTGCAGTGAAGTAGCGGTATATTCTTAACAATAAAGGTCTCAGAAATACAAGTCCTTGAATAACTTGAGAGGTACGATAAAGCGTCAGATCAAACATGTATTAACTGTAATACATCATATCAGCTAGGCTCGATTACCAGCCGCTGTTCGAGAAAATGAGCCCGGACTAATTACCCCGAAGGAGTCTCTCTTCGGGGAGGATTAAGACCGGACCCGAGAGACGGCGGAAATCGAGCCTACATATCAGCAGAATATTGAGTTTCAGGAGACAACAAATAAGCATTGTAAGCCACATATGTGAAATACCAGTTAGAGCTAAGAGGCGGGCCAGTGGTATAGCAGGGATTTTTGGTTTCGTTGTTCTTGAGCTTAAGCAACGACGACGGCGACGGCAACGAGAACGGCAAAAAAAAACAAAAGGCTAGATAAGCAAACTGGCAACAACTTTGCACGTACATCACGCTTTTTTGTACGTTTCTTTGCCGTCGTTGCACGACTACCAAGTGAAAATGTCTAATTTCACGTTTTGTGGAGGACGTGGACACAAGACAACGCGCAACTTTCTTTTTTCTTGCCTGAAATACAGACCCTTAGAATTCAACTCCAGAAAAATTCGCGAACATTTAGCAATGAATTGAACAAGATGAAATAAGCGCGAATTCACCTGTTAAGTCAAAGTAAAGTAAGTTAAGTAAATGCCTTGTTTTGCACTGAGCACCCTCTACTGTGCATAACATTGCCACATCCAAGATGGCAGCGGTTCTTCCCACTAGCGCAAAAAGAACAAACTATGGCCGCTCTTGCAGAGCTAATTCGTAATAATGATGCCGCAGATCGGCTGAAAGCTTCCTGGTTTGCCATCGAAAACAAGAAAATGAAAGAAATGTGCGTGATCCAGAAGTCTGCAGTGGTTTTTCACTTCGCGGCCGTCGAGTTGTGGAATTATTAAAATGTGCTGGCTTAGGCTTTGGATTGTGACGACTGTGAAGCATGTGGGACAGCTCTACGGCTCTCCAACTGCATTAACGAGCCAGTATCTCGCCTGGGATCGCTATTGTACATATGTTGTTCAAACTCCGAGAGTGGAGAGACGAATATTTCTGGAACAAATAAGACCCACCGTAGCACCAGAACCACGCAAGGGAGACCAGTCTTTGATGTAAACACGAAGTTTTGCTGTGTATAGAAACCAAACAAGCGAACATACGAAGAATAGGAATCAAAAGTCTTTTCTTCAAGTCTCTTTGTCAAGCATTTATATCGTGCAAAAGCAAAAAAATCGAAGCCTAACTCACTGGAATTAAACAGAACAGCGGCGCTACAAAATAGTCCAAAATAAAGATTCATAACTCCAAAATCTCATCAAATTTTGACTTTCCTCATTCCTTGGTATTTAATGCACTCTTTTCAAGTTTGAATTTCTGTGTTGGCGATATCAAACACATAAAAACAACAGAAAACAAGCTTGATCTCCAGTGCATACTTCGAACACGATGGGCGTTATTTTGTATCTCGCCCCAGTCCCCGCCGCGCAAATTATCAATCCTGACTGCGATCTCAAAACCACCTTTCACAGCAGTTTGTGAGGAAACAAGCACGGTGACCCCCGATTTTTTTCCAAGGTATTTGCTAAGAACAGTCTAAAAACGAACATATTTGAAGAAGAAAACAGTTTGATGGTAGAACATGATTTTTTGGGGGGAAATAGTTTCGTTTTTGGTGTATTTGGGCCAAGGCGAGGACTTCAAGCTAACTACGGAACTGTCCAAAAAAGTGCAATATCCCCACAACCAGGCAATCAAAAACAAATTAAATGAAGCAATACTGCTTATTTGAATAAAAGAAGTTTTATGTTTAAGGTAAAATTTTTTGTGTTTCAAGTAAGAACGACTTAATTCTGTAAGAAGGGGATTGAATTTTTAAGGTGCAACTAGTAAAAATATCCCAGTTTAAGAGCCTGCTGACGCGTAAACAAGCACGGTGATCCCAATTTTTTTATTGCATTTTTTTAATGTTCATATCATGAATGTTGATTATGCCAAGTTTCAAAAAGAGTTTGATAGTAGAACAATTTCAAGGGAATTACCTTAAGTGACGTTTTCGTACCCGTCGCCGTCATTGTTGCTTAAGTTCCCTAGGTAGTTAGCGGGCGATCGATAACGTCATGAACAAGACCACAAACATTTCATTTTCGACGGCGTGACACCATCCTTAGATTGCCTGGTTTGTCAAGTTTAAGGTGGCTCTGATTCCAACCAATAAAGTGGCCATTGGTTGTTTCTTTTTGACAAAACATTAAGCTACAACTCGCAAGTCACCTATAGCCATTGAAAACGTGATGGGTTTAAAGTGCAAGTTAAGATTTCTGACGTGCCGTGCGTATCAACAAAGAAACCCCTTCACGACAGTACAATAATTATGAAAGTTAATTATCGCCTTGCTATCTGGAAATCTTTTAAGGCTTAGCTCTAGATCTGTAAGGTCATTGAAGGTTTTTTAAGAGATAATCAAGATAATCAAAAGCTGATATAAAAGGGGGTGGATGGTGTTTTCTACGAAGGTCATTCATTATGCTGCAATATATGTAACCAGGCTGAAATAATTAGGCTGAAAAAAATGTTTTACTTACCCTTTCGTCAAAAGGACGAATAGTTATGAGTTGTCTGAAGACCTCAATAAGCCATTGAGCCCAAAGTACAACTGTGTTGCGGTGTCTGACAATCATGCCGAGGTCATGATAGAAATCCAACATGGTGGCAGCCTCATCCTGGCCTTCAATGAAGCAAACTCTCTGGATAATACCTTGAAGTTGTTCGAAGTTTAAAAAATACACTTCCTGAGCAATCAAAGCTTTGATAACCTTCTCGAAGTTGAACCATCTGAAAACCAAATATAAAAATACAAGCTAAAAGAAGGTGTTAAAGAGTAATAACTGAACCCTTGATCTCCTACCGGGTGACTTAAAAGCAAAGAAAATCCAAGCAATCCAACCCGTTGACACAGGACCTGATCCTCTGCCGGTGCAAATTGGACAATGTGGCATTGTGCAATCACTGATATTGAAGGTATCGAGTTTTGTTTTCGTTTTCTTCCCTAACATTCAATGTTCGCTGAATGTGCTACGCACTGAAGAATAAACGAGGCTATCAGTGATGAAACTGATTGGAGACTGGGGAGACTGTTGGAGATGTAGGACGTGTTTCGCAACGCTCCGCTCATCGTAGATTTGTTTGGTCGTCTATGGAAGTTTCCAGTGTTTATATAACCCCAAAAAGAAAATCGAGAAATCTTGCTACATCTAGCAGCTCAGAAGAATTGTCACCCGAAGGAAAAAAGTTGAGACATTCGTACTCTCCTGACTCGAAGATCTCAGATGACGAAGACCAAACAATGGTGGCTCTGAATCTCACAGAAGGTGTTACAAAGAAACTGGACCTAATTTTAGAAAGGCTCAGCAAACTAGACTCGAAGATGGAGGAATTGAACAAAACTGTCAAAGGTTTACAAGGCAAAGTTTCCTCTCTCGAAATAGATGTTGTTTCAATTAAAGATAAGCAGAAGAGTCTTGATCAAAAATTCACACATGTAGAGAGCAATTCCAAATTTGTAGACAGCCACATTAAAGAGCTTCAGGAGATGGTGGAAGAAAGAAAAGATGAAATTAGTGCCTGTCGTAAACAAATTCTGTATCTCGAAGCGTACAGCCGCAGAGAGAATTTAAAGTTCGAAGGAATTCCTGAATTACCAAAATCGTCCGGTCAACAGAATGCAACATCGAAGGAGGACACGAAAGAAGTCTTAGCTAACTTTATGGAAAATGTCCTTGGGATTGAAGACGCCAAGGATATGGAACTCCAGCGAGTACATAGGATTGGCAAACCGAAGAGCGAATATGGAAATGGCAGTCGAACCATCATAGCTCGTTTTCTGAGATTCTCGGACAGGGAACGTGTTTTTAAATGCGGCCACAAGCTTAAAGATACTGGTTACAAGATGTACGAAGATTTTCCAAAAGAACTACATGATTTGAGAAAAGCCCAAATGAACAAATTAAAGAAGGCTAGACAAGAGGGCAAGCGTGCAAATTTTAGCAAATCTGAGCCCGACAAACTGTATATCGATGGCAAATATGTTAAAATGTAAAACTTTTTGTAGTACGATGTTTGATTGCATAATTAATGCGTGTTAGTGTATTCTTACGGGGAGTCTTTTTTTCTTTCTTTTATCCAAATTAACATTTCATAGATGAGTTTTCCATTTGTATTCTTTTTTATAATTACGGTGAAGGAGCTAAAGTTCGAAGACTACGGAGGGTGTCGTCGATGGATATGCCATTAAGATAGGATGATGTCATAGTTTATTTTTAGCTGGCTGACGTCATGCTTATCATATAGATAGGATGATGTCATAATTTATTTGTAGCTGGCAAGGAGCAAGTGACATCAGAATTTTCTAGAGTTGACGTCATCAAAAAAATGTTGAGATCATAATCTATAAACAGAAAAGTGATTTTTTTATATAATCAGCTATTTGCGATAGTTTTCTTATTAGATATTGTAGAAACTGTTATGTGTTCAAAATAAAAGCGGGCAAATTTTGAACGCGTTATCTTTGCAGATTATACTAAATGAAAAATCTTTAATCATTAAATTTCTTTCACTAAAACTCGGTTATAAACAAAACTAGGACACCGAGGTTAACTAAAAAATCTTTACTTCAAAAGAAGAGAAAAGGAGGTTAAGCGAATGCGAAATCGTACTAATTTTTCAGGCAAATCATGAAAACGAGGTCGAAGCGCAGCGAAGCGAAAAACTGCCTATCAAGCAAAAATGTCAACCTTTGTTGACCTGCCTCTGTAGAAAGTATGCACAGGCAGCTGCACAGGATATAAAAATTCTATAGAAAACAACAGGAGGTCCTAAAGTAAACCCTAACTTTGGTTCTTGAATAAACTCCATTCTAGTAACGAATGAGTGGAACGTCTATTTAAAAAAACATAGGAATAAGAGGTTCGATCTCCTAGCAACACATGTCTTCTTATTTAGCGCTAAAAATCGGATATATTAACAAAACACAAACACACACATACAAAAAGTGGAGCTGAAAACTCTCTATTTCAATTTTGACTCACCATTACAAAAGCGTTTTCTTCGTTCCATCTCGAGGAAACGACTATCTATCGAAGTCTCAGCGCTTGATGAGCTTATGATCTTGCGCGCCGTTAGTCAGTTAATTATGCGAGGTCACAAGCCCAAAGTTGAATACAAATTAGTTGATCTCTATAGCTAGACCCAAGGGAGCACCTTGACGTATTATTATATAAACAATTTTAAATAACTTAAAAAGGATCAATTTGAACACGAGACTAATAATAAGAAAAATAAAAAAATAAAACCACAAGAGAGATACCGTTTTTGAAAACTTTATTAAAAGTCAATAACAAAAAGAGTCAAATACACAGCGATTTGAAAGGAAAAGGAATGAAAATTAATCCTTTGACTGACTATTACAAATCAGTTTTTTCCGTTCCATTGCGAGGAATAATAACTAATCCTTCCGTGTCTACACAATTTTCCTATGGCGTCGAAGCCAAGAGTTCGACTTTCTTTGTTTCTTGCGTTTTGTCTTGTACTTTGTAGTCGGTCGTTTAGTTTTTGCTTCAAAAGAGGCTTCATTTCTTCGTGATCTTGACAGTTCGCACACCGTTTCTTGTGTCTGTATTGGATTGCGAGTACTAGTTGAGTGATTTTTTCCGGAGTTATCCGCTTCACTTTCGTAAAGGACGACTTTAACTTTAGGTTGCAGTTTCGCCTCTTGTAAATACTGTCTTCGCTGTATGTGGTCTAACTGATGAACATCCGCGAGATGGTTAGCTAATCTGACAAGATACTTCGCCCCACACGATGAAATAGGACAGTTTCTGCAAACTCTCTTGTAAACCATGTTGACAGTTCGATGGATGAACACAAATGACATCTTTTTCGCAAATAGTCAGGTTATATAGAGTGTCAGAAAGGCCAAACACAGGCCAGAAAGGCCATAACCAGGCCTGAAAGGCCAAAACATGGCCAAAAGGGACAAAAGGAGACAAACGGGCCATTCCTAGTCATGTATCTTTATTTTCTCAAACACACGCGTGGGTGTCGCGCGTCGCTAATCACGCAACAGCTCTCAACATTGGAATCATCATCTTATCAGTGTAACCACAAATAACAGTGCCTAATTAAAAACGTTTTGATCGTAAATTAGTAATTGGTATTTCAAATTTCAGATTTTATTTATTGTATCAGTTTACTATTATTGTTATTATTTTCAAGTCAGCAATAAAACACTCTTAAAGTTCGTTTGGCCTTGGTTTGTTTCTATAAAAGAGACGCGTTGCTTTCTGAAGTTTAGTTTCCTATCAGAACGCGTGCGTCACGTCATCGGCATTAATTTAAAGTATGACATCATCCTATCTTAATGAGATGCATGACGTCATCGGCGTTAATGTATTCCCCCGAAAGTTAATGGAATTCCCCCGCGAAGAAAAGGTTAATTCGGTGCCTTATCTACTACTCGCGTCTGTATTCTGATAGATAAATAGGTAATGACCAAGTTTCTTTAAAATACTCGTTCAATTCATTTTATTCTATAACATGGGCTAAGCGGTATACCACCCTATCAAACCAGGTTTGTACCGAAGGTCCTAGGGCCAACATCTGACTGATAGACTTAACGTCGTTCTAAAGCGGAAAAAGGCTGGGTTTAGCTATGTCGGAGGACTGGTACGGATGAATCGTTTCCTTCGTGCTGTCTTAGTTTCTCCTCCCTGTTTCCCCGATGTAGACTTTGACGCACTCACAGGAAATCCTGTAGATCACGAGACCGTCTTGTTAAGCCGGAAACGTCTGGCCATTATATGCAACAGAACGAGATAAAGCGTATACATCGAGACCCACTGATATAATACTACCGTAGCGTGAAGGAAGCTATCCACATCATGAGACTTCACCTTAATACCATCAACAGAAAATGAACAGGGATAGCGGAATTGAAATGCGTTGATGTTCACGGTTAGGAAACGGCAAAAAGAGGATGGCAAATAAACGGACCGCCGAGGGAACTAATTCTCCGCGTCACGCAGGAAACACAACCGCGCGAACATTGTGTTCCATATGGCAGTTTTAGTTTTAATTATTTCACCACAAAAAACGAAAGACGAGAATACAGAAATACACAGAATATGTGGTGAGGAAGCCCAAAAAAGAAACCATAAAAATTAAGGCTCATAGATATTGGGCTCCCTCAGAGTAAAAATGTGTAAGTTTACAAGGCCAGGATTGAGCGTAAACTGAATAATTAAATGAAATTGATAGAAAGTGAATAACTAATATAAATATGTATAAATATGAAGTATAGTAACAAACAAATACCCTAAACAATGGGACACTGTGAAAAAAACAGAAACTATTTACAAGGTTTATAAATTTATAATTATTAGTTTTCATAGAAATGCTTACGAAGTTTAGGTAGAATCTTTGATCTCACTTCCTAAAGAGTTATGATAAGATGGTCCTTGGAAACTCACAGAAATTTTACGAAGTGCGGATTGGTACTACAGAAAGGAAGGTGAAAATCATTCGTGCATTTAGTGTCACAGTATGGACTTCCTTGTTAAGAAAAGTAATATTTATACTCTACTAGCAGAAGCGAGAATGGCAAAAAGAAAACATAAGTTTACCCAGTTCTAGTTGCCTAATGTCAGAAAGTGCAATGTGGCTGTTCACCATTCACAAAAAGTTTCCGGAAAACCTGGTTGGAAAGTAAATGGAACACGACTTTTTGGGTCGTCCCAGCGGAAAATTTCCGGGAGCAACGGAACATATTTTTTCCGGACAGAATGCTCAAAACGGAAATTCGTGTTCCATTTCTTCAAAGCCATCTTTGATACCAGTTTCAGGCTTCGTGGCCGTTTTTTGGTAGTGGAAATGATTTGTACAAATGGTAAACGCGATTCCGGGATGAAATGTACCAGTCCTGAATTTTGCTTACCATTTGCCCAAACCGTGAACCGATCAGTTTCCCATGAAAATGGTAAAAACTCTGTGTAATCATTCGACCTCGCTGGCTAGAGAACACAACCAGAAGGTATTCGAAACGCCGCGACCAACTCAAGTGACTACAATATAAGACAAACGATAACTTTATTTTAAAAAATTATTGCCCCCGCAGGGATTTCGCCCAGAGGCGAAATCCCGAGGGGGCACCCCAGTAACTCGCGCGTATATTAAGGAAAGTACTTACAGTTCAAATATACAGTCAGTATACTAGAAAAAATCTCGATTTGCTCGAACAGGGGCCGCGAGGAATCGGTAGGTAATGATGACGTTTCTATTGTTTGCGCCCGCAAGTACGAAACGGTTAGGATGACGTAAAGACAGAAAATCCCGAAGGGACCGCTCAGGTAGATTTTGTGACATTTATTGTGCAGTCATACTTCGATACTCTTTTGCGTTCCGCAGTGACATTCTGAGGAGCAGTTGTTTTGAAAGTTATGGACCAAAAGACACTCGTTAAGCGCAGATGAGGTTATGAGGAGCGTTTAACTGTGTATATATAAACACTTGGAGAGTTTGCCAGACACGAGTTCACAAATCTTTGATTTATATTGGAAACCTTGCCAGACACACTTTCTCTCTCTTTGACCGGAATAAGACTCAGCCCCAAACAAGCAAGACGAGTGAACAACGGCTAGCTTATCACTAGCAGATTGATGGACAATTACAGAAATTCGCCGACAATCAAATTCTGTGCTGACTTATTCCCTGCTCACAGATGTCCTTCCGTTATAAAGTTTCAAATGGTTTAGAATAAACTCAGTTCTCGAAACTGAGAATGTTTTGATCAAAGCTGTGTAAATCAAGATGAAACTGTGCATGGAACCTTGCGTTTCCTGTATATTTATCTCACCTGTTGTATGGAATGTGTGATAATCTTCATTAGCAATCGGTATATTTCAAAGAGCTACACAACCAGCAAGAATACTATTGACCGACAATATACAGAACGGGGGCAGCTGTAGTGTCAACTATTACTAGTTTATTAAGAACTATATTGCATAACCTTTAAGTATAATCTTCAATAACTAATAAGGAGCAGAGTTTTTCTTGACTAAAATACTTACCTAATTGGCACTTCTTCTCCCATATATGGTTCTTGTTTTAACACTTCACTCACTCGTTTCTTAAGTGAGACAACTCCCTCATCAGATGAACCTTGGGTATTATCGACAGAGAAGAGTGGACGGATCACGTGACGTTCGTAGTCCTTTCCAGAAATTTCCCGCTGAATCTGCGATTCAACCTCCTTGAAGTCTTGATAGGGTTTATCTGCATGTGTTCCTACGATAAATACTGGAGGGCGACAGTACGGCAGATCTTCCTCTTTTACTGAGCACATAGTCCTTAGAGAAACCAGCCATGACAACAAACTTTCTAAATTTGTTTCCTTATTTGGATTACTAAGTAGAATTTTCCGAATTCCCTGTTTAAAACAAGGCTGAGCAGTGTCGTCTAATTTTTTACTGAGATCGTGCACAAGTATATAAACTGCTCGCGTCGATAAAAAAACTGGGTAAGACGCATAGTAAAGATGTTGACCGGCGAAGTCCCAGAGATCAAGGGTGTAGTACTGTTCGACTACTGTTGTATCACTTTGATTGTTCACGTTTTTGAAACGTTGAACAAGATGATCCGTAAATTCTTTTGGAGGCAAACTGGGATCGATTTTTAGGTCAGTTAAGATGGCTGTATTTGTTTCTTCTCTAACGTCGGATTCTCCTGATGAGCCCTAAAACGGTTTTAAAAAAGGTTAAAATGCTACTTTTTTAACAGTAACTACTTCAAATACAGTCGAAACTCTCTCTGCGACTATTACAGTGCAGAGTGTGTTGCTGCCACACCCTTACTGCATTGGTCATTGCTAGCTCAGAGTTTGTGGCTTCCCACCCCCATTAGGGTGTTTTGCTGCCAACCTTATTGCATGCACTTTGTGGGATGAGTTGCTGCCACCCTTGTTTTACTTCAGAGTGCATCCAACAACCTATAGTCCCATTTACTACCAAAGATTGTGTATTTTCCTTAAAAATAGTAAGCTACTAAGTTGTTAAATGATATTTTACTTGTAAAATAAAGTTAACTGGTTTAAACGTATTACTGAAGCTGTCAGTTTACCATGATATAGTCAGTTGTTGGTTACAAACATTTATTTTTTTTCGCTGCTCTGTTTGAATGAATCACGCTCACTTAGGTATAGTTCGAAAGACCTTGCCCCCTGCAGACGTTTGGCGAACAACGTTGTTTATGACCGCTTTTAATTAGACCATAACGTCGCAAGCGGTACGTGGATCCAAACGAGCGGTTATTAAAAAGGGGTTGATCCTCAATTATCCTTATAACGTATACATTCGATAAGGCGCCCTGGGGGCTTATTTAGCTTTTGGACCTTGAGAGTGGTCGCTTATTCGAGGTGGCCGCTTCTTTGAGGCTGGGCACTTATTAAATTTTCACAATTTTCAGCAATAGGAATTTTATGTTGCAACAAAATGTGACAATGTTTCGACTAAGAAAAATTTAAACTGTTCCTGGAAAGTTTCTTCAAAATACTAAGAAAACTCGGTCTTCAGGTAAGTCTCTAGTAGAACACAGCCTATTTCAATCTCATTTTCGGTAAGGTCAATTATTTTTTGGTCGGAAGTTGTAGGAGGGGTGGGTGCTTATTCGAGGCTTGTCGCTTATTAGCTTTTCCTGCCTATAGGGTGGGCGCTTTTATTTGAGTTGGCCTATTCGAAGTTGCGCGCTGAATTGAATAAATACGCTTGTTAATAAGGAAGAATGCCAGAACAGAAGTCCATGAAAAAGAATTGGGACAATAGATCCTCACTTAAGTAAAGAATTTCCTCTGAGGGTGGAACAGTGATCTGTAATGTTTACAACCTCGTTCCCACGGTGTGTCTCCCTTCTGCCCGTCTCCTGCAACAAAAAAATAAAGGCTTGCCACACGTACATAGAGGGGAATTTAAACTGACCTGATCCACTTGAGTCTTAAACAAGGCTGGTTTCTCTTCCATCAATGGCTTCACATTTGTTTCCTGTCCCTGAAGTTTTTCAGGAGCGTCAAAACCAGCCTACAAAATGTGCCGATAAAGACGAACACATTAAATTTGCACTCTATTAAGGGACCATTCTCCACTTAACAGAGCTGAGTTGTTCGAAGCTGGCTTAGCGGTAATCCTGGGTCATAGCTGGTGAGTTGTTATGGTAACTAACCCTTAGTTTGCGCAAATCATCTCTTTCAATAGCGTTTCGCCCAGACTAATTCTGAATAGAAAATTCTTTTTTTAACACAGTAAGCACCCTCAGCGTATAAGGACGTGTTAGACCTCTTAACTCATAAATAATTTATTAAGAGCCACTAGGGCCCAAAATCTTACACACTTCCCAACTATCAAAGGCCTATCATGACAAGAGAAAAAATGAAAGGAATGAAAGAGACCTCTACCGGCCCCCAACGCGGTCGAAACTGTTTTGTTTTGAAAACCGATTTTATTTCCGAATCGATCGGCAATGCGCGTACCCTTTTGAGTGTAAGCTGGAAATCACTGAGCCCACAGTTTTTATGGCCTCCATGAGCTCTGCGAGTTTACAAGTTTTGCATTTCGATCATTCATTTCTAAGCTTAGCGACAAACATATAAAGTAACTGATATCTCTGCAAGTGACATGGTTATTTCAAAAGACGTGATACTTTTCCCAACCGGTAAACTTTTATTTGTCAACTAAAATACTCGGCTACTTCGTGTGAATACGATAACGTGGAAGTCAAAGAAAAATCAGTTATGTCTCATGCTTCTTAAATTATAGCTGGCAAAGATGTCGGTGAATTTTTATTTTATTTTTTCACACTCAAATCTTTTTCTGGTTCAATTTTCGATATGTAGCAAAGCTATTTCATTTGAAAATTGGAAAATCCAGTAATTATGCCTAATTAGCCGTGCAAATGTTGTTTTGGAATCGCTGAAATCAATAATCGGCCGGTCGTGTTTGCTTCAACATTTCTAGGGAAAAACCCGCTCACACGCCAGACACGCCGCACGTTCAACCGTTCTCGCGCAAACTTGAATGGACCGATCAGAAACACTTATATTAATGGTTGTCTTTACACTAGGCTGTTAAGACTTAGGAGCCGCTAAGTTTTACTTAACCAAAAATTGGTGTTTGAAGGCCCAAGTAAAATCTCTAGTAACTTTGCTTTGCATCTCTAGTAACTTTGCTTTGCATCTCATTAAAGTCGGAAAGTTGAAACGATTCAAGAAAGTTTCAAGCGACTTGAAAACCATCCTTATGACCGACTTAGCTGACTTGCGGTTTTGCGGTTTCTTGATTTGAGAAAGGCGAGACATGTCAATCAATCTTAATTTTGTTGCGTGGGAAAATAACCTGTAGTACAAAAGAATAAGTTGTGTGTGAAGCTTTATTTTACTTGAAGTAATTAAAATTTACTTGTCTTAAAATATTTCTTAGCTTGTTTAGGCTCTAGTGTAAAGACTACCATTGTTTTTCGCTGAAACCAATTAGAGACAATCTTGCGCCGGGGTTCCCCAGAGCTCTTGATGTCTCTTCTCTACATGCGCAGAAGGGCTCTGGGTCGAGATTGAAAGAAGCAAAAAGTTTTGGTTGGATCAAAGAGCATGCGCTGTGAGGCCCAAACAGCCAGAGATTTTGGCTACTCCGGCGCAGTTTCCCAGAGCTTACGTGCGCATTCCCAAACCCGTAAGCGCTGGGGTCGAGAATGTATCTCATTCCCCTTTATATTTTACTCTGCCAATAAGGAACCTCTGCAAGCAGGGAAATTTTGCACAGTTTCTTCAAGAATGTTTTTTTTTGTTTGTGACGTTACATACATTACGTGAAAGTTCTGTGTTTGTTTCTCTATCTCGCCATCCCCCTCTTTCCCCTTCTTTTGCTGTTGATGTTTTTTTGGTTTGTTAGCCTTGAGTTGCTTCTTGGCTAACACTCTGACCTATTTCACTTGTCTGCTTGGGTTTACCTGTTTTAGATTGATCTCTCCTCTTTCTTCAACTTCATTTTCTTTGTCATTTTTTCTCTCATCTCCTTCACCACCAATTTCTTGGAGATCCCTAGCTACCCTCTTCGCAAGATCGGGAGCAAATTGAGACACTCCAAACTTTTCATCGGTGCGTTTCCAGTTTTCTGCTAGATCAGTATTTACTTCGAATTTCGATGGATCAACTTCAATTCCGTCAGTACTTTCTTCCTCAGAGTCAAATGGCAGACCTAAGAAGGACTTCTTCAAACTTGTCTTCCCTGCACGATCTTGACCTATGAGCATAATTCGTGCTCGGTAAACCTTCACTTTTCCAGTCTTTAAAGCATTTAAATAGGCACGTTTTGCTCTTGGACCTCTTGCTATGATCTCGCTTGGAACTAGATAAATATATTTAAAAAATACATACAGTTTTCAATGAAAGAAAAAAAAATTCTATATATTTCTTCCGTCTTAATATCAGCGGTATTTTTGGATACATTATTGCAAGAAAAGGTTAAGGAAGATAAAAGAGAATTGATTTTACTAGATAAAAGTATATTCAAGATTAAAGTTCTAAGTTGTATGGCAGGAAGTTGCACCCAGCGATAAACTGCATAAGAATCAATTCAAACCGCGCTCTACACGGCATTATTTTGCCCTCATTACTCATTAAAATGTAGTTCCCGTTTCTGGTTAACTCAGGCCCCTGGCTAATTCTTCATAACCAGAATTCAGTTCACTTTAGTTAAACTCTTTACACGAGACCTCTTCACATGAGCCCGGTTACCGGGACAATTTCGCCTTATGTTGCATGAAAGGCGCGAAAGTCAATAACTTCGCGTTTCGCCATGCTTCGCTCCAGAACTCGTCCCCAGGATCTTCGGCCTTTTCTCATTTTGCCGGGAAACCGGGCTGAAGTTTCTCATATGAACCCAAGGCGAAATTGGTCTCGGTAACCGAGCCAGTCACGTGAAGACGCTCTTGTTAACCTTGTTTATGTGCGTAAGAAAAACGTCAGCGAATTTTCAACCGAAAATGGAAACTAATAGTCTGGACTGCCATTTTGTGTTTTTACTTTTTGTGATGGGTTTTAAGACAACGTTATTTCTTGATATAGTTTTGTTATTTGAAAGAGATTTTGAAATTTTTCGTACGTACACAAACAAGGTTAAGTGTTTATGACTCAGTCAATTCCAAGCGTGCCCACCCCCCACCCCCCCTGGTATTTGTCGGGCATTTGTCATTTTGTTTTGGGAAAGCTGCAAATGCCCCACGGTGGGGCCGGACCCCACAGAGGGGCTCAAAAATACGGTGCAAATGCAACGACGCCAAAAATGCATTTTCCTGTAAATAAGCTGCAAACACCATATTTGTGGGAAATCTAGCGTAGTCTAATCAAACTCGCGCGTAAAGCACCCTACACAAATCGCTAGTAATGCTTCTCCCTTCGCGTGTTTGCTTCAAAATAAAGTGATGTTTCTGCTAACGATTATTACAATTTATGACAAGCCTCTAATGAGAGGCCAACTTCCATTAAGAGGCCACTTACCAGTACCGAGGGTGGCTGCTTAATGGAAGTTCAACTGAAGTACAAAATTTCAAGAGATTCCATTCCATGGCACCAATGAGCAAAAGGGACTCAGGAAACAAAGCAAAAAACAGGTACCATTATTAAGATGTTTACCTCTTCTCTAAGAGGTGTTTTTTGTCGTTAACTCCTTCAGATTTCTGATACCATATTTTTGTCTCTTAAATTCAGTGTTCTCCTTATCAAGGAGTAACCCGTAAATTTACCGGCAACACTTCTTACTGCCTGCAACCGCTTGAAGGTTCACTAAAAAGAAGTTTTAAAAAATGCGCAAGTTGTGATCCGATCCGATCAAGAAAATGAATGAATATATGTAAAAGTACTAATAAAAGTATATCTACCTGGATTTATGAAAACCGGGCTAGCAAACATTTTGTAATTTCTCTCAACTTCCCCTGTCTTAGGTTTTTTAGTGTTGTTTGTTTATGTCGTTTTATGTTTGTTTTGTGGTTAAGAATTTGTGTACTAAAAGGACATTTATCGAATTCACGTTTCACGTTCTTTCTAAACTCGCCCCACCCTCAGAGGCCTTTTCTTCCAAGTTTTTTTATTCTTTCTTTTTCCTAAATTCCTGTTTCTAACAGTTTATCTTTTTTTGTGTGTTTTTCTATATCCAATGTTCCCTCATACATTCCCAATGCCAAGTTTGACAGGCATATTCTTTTATACATTATGTTTATGTTTTTGGTTATATTAGTTTGCATGGTAAAGGTCAATTCTAGAAATCACATTTGACCCTCTTTTCGAACCCCCCCCCCCCCCCATCTCCCTCCTTCCCTAAGGGTTTTTTTCCGTCCCTACCCAGAAATCTCTGTTTAACACAAGTGACAGTTGTTTGGTTTCAGTGCTCGTCTAAAGCTGGTTTCGGTGCCATTTAGCAGTTTATATTTCGTTATTCCCCACCGTAATTTTTAGGGAGTTATTATAACTCCAAAAATGGAATAAACATTTTAGGTACAGGATAACCCCCTTTTAGGGGTTATTTAACTCCTAATTTTACTCCGAATTTGGGGTCATTTTTACTCCTGAAAAAGAGTTCTTTTTACTCCCAGTGTGGAGTTAAAATAACTCCGAAATGGGGTTACTTTTACTCCTTACATGGGTTGTTTTTACTCTTTTTGGGATTAATTTAACTCTGAAAGTGGAGTAAAAATTTTAGGTACAGAATCAATATCTGGGGTCACTTTTACTCCTGAAAAAGAGTTCTTTAAACTCCTTTTTGGAGTTAAAATAACTCCCCCAAAAATAACTCCACTGTAAGGAGTTAAATTACCCCCACTAGAGGAGTTATTATAACTCCTTGAAAATTACTGTGCCGGAGTAGTCAATCGATAAAAATCGGTATCGATTTATCACTCGATAAATCGATAAAAATCGGTAAATCTGATTGGATTGATATCGATTATATCGATCAATGGGTAGAAATCGATGACACACTCTTTTCGTTTATCGATTTATCTAGATTTTACCGATTCCATCGAATTATATCGGAACATATAATCTGTTCTTCTGTTCACTCAAAAATAAAAACTTCTTTCATGCAAACAGTGAATTTGTTGACAACTGAGTTGCAATTGAGAGTCAAAGGATCAAACAGTATTATTACTTTAAAAAAATAAAATAAAATAAATCCTTTCTTTTCTTTAAAACCCGCTTTAAAGTCTTCTTCTGATGGCCGTTGGCCAGGTTTTTAGGCGCCCAGTTTTTTCACGATTTAGATCTGCCACCCTTTCAAAATAACATCAGTTCCACGCGGTAGTTACTTCTCTGAGTAGCCAATACATAAAAATCGAAATCGATAAAAATCGTTAGCTATCAAGTGATTTTATCGATTGATAAGGGAAAACGGTGAAAAGCTATCTAGGGAAAACTTTTAGCCTGAATTTCAGGCATCCCTTGACTCTTGAGGATCTCTGAAATTCAGCTGGGAAATCTCGTGGTACTTGCCTGCGAGAACTGCGATTGTAATTAAACTGAACCGTTTTTGTTATTATGTACAAAAGGGTCGGTTTTAGAGAGAATCTTGTGTCTTTAATAGTTTCTATATTTCTTATTTTCATGTTTCTTGATCAGTTGTTACAACTTAATATGCCAAAAAAAAACAATGTCGGACTTACCGTCATAAATCGTTAAAATCATGAAAAATCGATAATATCGATTTGACACAGCAATTTAGTTTATCGATTTTCACCGATTTCCGTTATCAATCGATAAAAATAACTTGATTGCTATCGATTTTTATCGATACCGATATTTATCGATTGACTACTCCGGGCGTTATTGGTTACCTTAAGAAAAGTTTCCCAGGGCATCATGTAAAGCTCTGAGATGGAACGCGCGCCGTTTGTTTTAAAATTATTTTTCTCAGTTGTATCATATCATTGTGTTTCTTCGTTTATCTCTCATCCCTTATTTGGCATCATTTGTTGTTGCTTTCCATACGTCTCCTCCTGATATGATCCTGACATTTTCTATGTCGGTTGTACGCACCACTCTGACATCAGTTGTACGCATTACTCTGTCAGTCGTACCAATTACTCTGTTGTCGGTTGTACGCACTACTCTGTCAGTTTCGTCAATTGTAAACATTTACTCTGACGGTTGTACGCACTACTCTGTCGGTTGTGTACATTACCAGTCAGTTAATTGTAAACACATGTACATATACTCTGTCTGTTGTAAACAAACGTGTCGATTGTATACATTACTCGGTCAGTTGTTAACATATACTCTGTCTATAATGTACGCATTACTCTGTCAGTTGTAAACATTTACTCCGTCGGTTCTACGCACTACTACATTACTCTGTCAGTCGTACGCATTGCTCTGCTGGTTGTACGCATTACTATATCAGTTGTACACATTACTCGACAGTTGTAAACATTTACTCTGTCAGTTCTGCGCACTACTCTGTCGGTTGTTCAGAAACACTACTCTGTCAGTTGTACGCATTACTCAGTCAGTTGTAAACATTTACTCCATCGGTTCTACGCACTACTCTTTCGGTTGTTCACACTACTCTGTCAGTTGTAAAAATTTAATCTGTCGGTTGTACGCACTACTCTGTCGGTTGTGTACATTACTTAGTCAGTTGCAAAAACATACTCTGCCGGTTGTACACACTACTCTGTCAGTTGTACGCATTACTTTGTCAGTGACACGCATTACTCTGTCAGTTGTACACACTTCTCTACCAGTTGTTAACATTTAATCTATCGGTTGTACGCACAACTGTCTGTTGTGCGCACTGCTGTGTTAGTTGTAATATTTACTCTGTCGGATGTACCCATTACTCTGTCATTTAAAACCATTACTCTGTCAGTTGTAAGCACTAATTTGTCAGTTGTATGCATTACTCTGTAAGTTGTACGCACTACTCAGTCAATTGTAAAAATTTACTCTGTCAGTTGTACGTACTTCTTTGTCAGTTGTACGCATTACTCTGTCGGTTGTACGCATTACTTTGTAAGAGAATTACCCCGAAAATTGGCCTTTTAAACAAGATGCGTACCCACCTACCAATTAGAGAAAGAGAATTGTTCTACAACGCCTTAATTAAACCGATAATAATGTATGGGAGCATGGTGTGGACTTCTCGCTCTTACAATGATCTCAAGAGAATCTTAACGACTAGAGAAAACAGCTGCGCGAATAATTCTTGGGGTATATTCAAGATCGAGGACAGTAGAAAATTTTAAGAAGCTAAAATGGTTACCGCTCTATGACGACGCTAACATAGATAAGTGTGTTCTACTTTAAAAGGCATTGCAAGGCGAATCACCCATGTATATCAATGATCTCTAATTACGAAAAAATCAGTACATGGTGGAGAGACGAGACAATGGCCAACATAACTTCGTATGCCCAAAGTTTCGACACATCACCGAAGCGGGAATGTCTTTCAGTAGCATAAAGTTGTGGAACAGTCTCCCTGATGATCTTAAAAGGAAAAACAGCCTTTCATCTTTTAAGAATGCTTTGATAACTTATTTTAGAGATTCTTATATTGATATTGATAATTTTGAGGCCTTATTGTAAATAAATCTTGTATTGTTAGGTTAGTTAATTTAGTTATCCTGTTAGTTAATTTAATTATCCTGTATTGGTCTAATTGCGCAACGAAGCTTTCTTCAGAAAAAAACATTGTAACATCTTTTACCTCATGAAGATGATAAGAGGGATGGATTATTAGTAAGAATAGTGGTGAGACTATGGGGAATAGGGCAATATAAAAAAGAATTGCAGAAGGATGTTAAGAAAGAAATATATTCCCGCATTAAAGCAACCCAAGAGGAAAAAAAGGAAAGAGAGATATTTTAACCAAAACAAACAAAAAATCAAATCCTTGCATCTCCCAACTGAAAATTCCCCAGCGAACGTACTGCAGCGCTTTTTGGTACATGCCGAACACCGACACAAATAACCAAAATACAGTTGACTCTCTCTTAACGGACACCTCTGTAAAACGGACACCTAGCGTTGGTCCCTGCCTTTTTTTATTCCCTTTATTCGACTCTTTATAAGACGGACATCTCTGTAAGACGGACACTTAGAGCCGGGCCCAAAGGTGTCCGTCTTGGAGAGATTGGACTGTATTCCTCTTGTTTGCTTTTCGCAAACGACAACCTCCCATCCTCGGAGACCCAGGGGTAGTCAGTCGGGCCGGAAGAAAAGGCGAGACGAAAGATTACAAGCACGTGCAACGGTCCAGGGAATGCTGGCTCCTGAACGGGCAGAAAAAATGTTTGGCATTATTGTGCCCAATCGGCCTGAGTACTTTTCGTAAGTTCGAACATGGCAGGTTTTGTCTCGCCATTTTTGTCCCGACAGAGTAGTGCGTACAACAGACAGAGTAATGCCACCGGGAGTTATGTGTACAAGCGACAGGGTAAATGTTTACAACTGATCGCGACCGAGAAGTGCCGGGGAGTGTGTGACTGTGTGATTTCCGCATGGTGTTGACAGGCAGAACACAGGTATGTGCCCGGTATGTGGTCGTGTGATTGAGTTGGTGCACCAAAATATTCTGTGCCAGCCATACAAATGTTTCGTCGGTGTTTGGCTTAGCTGATTGAGCCTTGGAAAACCGATTCTCGACGCAGGAGAATTTGATCTAGGTCTAGTTTCAGCGGCTTCTTGGCGTTGAATAATAGGACGGTTTTGCTGATAAGAAAGTGATAATTTGTGTACTATGTTCCAATTAGGTTGTTGTCTATTCAATGCAAAATCCTGTCACTTATCGGTCCGCAAAAAAAAATTAGAGTGTCAAGTTGCTATGTAAGCCTTAACCAGTTCACCCCCGTGAACAGTTTCATTAAAGCATATAGTGTAGACTAGAAAAGAAAAGTTTTTATCTTCTTAAATTGACCCACTGTAGAATAGATCTGGAGTTCCAAAGAGTCTAAGTTAGTCTTCGTTTAAATAACCGGCCCAGTGTGTTTAAGTTGTTATGTAAGCCTTAACCAGGCACTTTTTGGCGGCATTTCACTCAACTTAAAATTTCTAGACTGAAATGACGCCGGTTTGAAACTTCAAGGAGTCAGATTACTGAATCAGTAAATATTTTAATATTTGCTTCTTTTTAAAATATTTGTACTCGTTGAAATGCTTTTAGAGACCACTAACTTACTGCCTTGCGTCAAATAAAGGCTTTTGATCGGCCTTTGAATGATTTTTTTATTGTTTTAAATTGTTAAGTAGTAGAATAAGTTGATTTTTTTGCCAACCGGGTTTTCCAAAATCCAGGTAAATATACAGCTTTTCTTTTTATGAGCCACGCATTTAGGAAAGAGAACACTGAAGACAAAGTAAAATTATTGGGATCAAACGTTTTAAATTGTTGTCTAAAGATAACAATGGCCGACCGATTGGCGTAAAATAAGTCTTAAAATGAGGCAATGATGTTTCAAAGAACTTAGCTCCTCCTAAGGTGGACCATATCCCTCACTCCACTAACCAAACCCCCCCGCCCCCCCTCCCCACCTCCCCCAGGAAGGTGGTGCGTGTTTTTTGCCTTACCGGCCATGAATGGCCCTTACCTGTTGAGCTAAAAGACTCTATCGTTTGCCCGCAAATATGACAATTTATGAGTCTTTCTGAGCATTCCTTGCAGGCACCGTGATCACACGAAAACGTAGTATTTTGGTCTCTTTCCATGCAGATTTGACAAGGAATATCTATCCAGGCCATGGCTTGCAATTTAGACTCTAGAAGGCGTATTCGTTCGGCGTAGTCTGTCTCGTCCATTAAGATTGAAGTGCTGACCGGGTCGTCCTCTGAAAAATGATAAATCAAGCCAAGAGACCATCACTAAAGCTAATCGTCTCTCGACTACGAGCAGTCTCTTATTTTTCTTTGCAATGTTCACTAGACGGATTTTAAGGCAAAAGGTTGGGCTTCAAGCAGTTTACATCATCTCAACATCAAGACACTTAGTCGATAGGGCTACGATTAGGTGAAAACGAGGCTGGAGTTGACCTTGTTTGAATACAACCCTTCTTACTTTATTATATAACTCATGTTGTTCTTCAGTTAACTAGTATTTTTCAAACATAATTTTCATAAGAAAAAGAAGGAGCTTTGTATCAAAACATGGTCAACCTCAGCCAAACCCTCAACTGTAAAACAGCCTATATTTCGACTTTCTACACTTCTCAGAAAAGGAGAAATAATCACAGTTCCAGTTTCTTACAACAATTTCAACATCTGACTCTTGTGAAATGAAAAGAATCATTAGGGACGTAACAGTCTCTAACAATGATCAGTAAGCCCGGGGGCTACTACGGTTCTTAAAGGTATCACCGCAGATACGCACTTACAATACTCGTCACAAATCGTTGAAACAGACACCGCTTCTCTTGAATTTACTCCTCACACTTTTGTTCCCACTGTAATGTTCCCTCTCCCTCCCCAATGTTAAGCCACGCGTATTTGGAAGCTCTGAGACCACTGTAATACTCAAATCAACATTGGGAAGGGGAAACGCACACAGGTGTTTGAATATTTTTGACGAGGATTGTATATAAGGCAACACAAATTACATTGATAATACATAAAGGAGGGTTGGCAATCCTAAGAACGAAAACATGTTTTTCTTTAAACTTTTCCCTCACAAACCACGTTACGTTACGACGAGATTTTTTGTCACCCTAACTATTTACTCCGTAGACGAAATCTTATGGTCTTGCATTCAAGTGAAACCTCTTCAGCAGTACTTTGAATTGATACTATTGGTCCAGTCATTTTACGCGGAAAATATGGTCAACCCGGAAAAAATTTTCACAAAAGAAATCTCAACGGTTTTAGACTACTTAGAATTTATTGCTTAATAACATATCAAAAGGCTCCAAAAATCCTAGCATGGCAACATGTTGAAAAGCTGGATTTTGTTGGAGCTGTTCACCGCTGCATCATTCACTGCATGGAAACGAGGCTGATCATAAGTCGTCCGAATGCCTACTAAAATACCGCAAAAATCATAACTATAATTCATTAGAAAGAACAAACTTAGTTATTTGCATCCTTATATTTAATAATAAAAGACTATAAATGCATCTGGAATGATTTTTATTGGGAGAGTGGGGCTGAAAATGGACAGTTTTGTACCGTAAAATATAAACGCGCAATGCTAAAATTTTACAATAATACAATAAGATCTATGCGAGAGAGGAAAAGTTTTTAAAGCCGTAGTTAAGCAAGAAATAAAGAAGGTTTTAACAAGCAAAGAAAATGAACCTCCTCTTTTAACTGAAATGCTTAATTTGGTGGTGCTGTATCATATAACCCGGTAATTTGGCCGCCAAAATTTACTGTACAGCGGAGAACTAATTTGCCGGCGTTTGTTTGATGAACACACATTTCAGTCCAGACACAACTCGCCGGTGTTTGTCTCGCCAGATGTCGTCTTCTTCGCTTTCTTTGTTCAGATGAGTAACTTATATTCTTCTAAATGGCTGACTTGATTTTATTGAAAAATGCTACCAAGCGTTTTCTCACTAGAATAAATATTGGTGCTGTTTTAGACACAAAATGAGCACACACGAAGAACACGCATTTCAGTCAGGAAGGACCTTGCCGGCATTTGTCTCTTCGAATTCTTCATAAAGATCTCAATTCCATTGCTTTCTTTATTCATGCAGGTGAGCAAACAGCAACAGTGGTGTTTGACGGCTATGGCAGTGAACCCTCAACCAAGAGTATGACCCACCAGAGGCGCTCAGCAGGAAAAGGGAGTGCAACCGTAACCCTCCAAGATGGGATGAAAGTGACGGCTAAGAGAGATGCATTCCTTGCCAACACAGAGAAAAAGAAGCGGTTCATTGCCATGTTACAGCGCTATTTATCAGAAAGTGGCTGTCGCACGTTGCAAGCTGAGGGTGATGCAGATGTTCTTATCGTCAAAACAGCTGTCGACTCTGCCGTAACGCATCCCACAGTGCTCGTAGGAGATGATACCGATCTGTTAGTGTTACTCTGCTATCACACGAAAGCAGATGGCAATGACTTGTACTTTCGGCCAGAACCAAAAGCCAACTCTAGCTTCAGAGAGATAAGAGTTTGGAACATTCTGAAAGTGAAGGCGGAGTTTGGCCAAGCAGTTTGTTGTTTCTGCATGCCATTCTTGGTTGTGATACGTCTCGCCCTTACGGTACTGGAAAACCCGCGTCCCTTAAAAAATTGTGAATCTGTCTACTTCCAAGATCAAGCGAAGGTAAACTTTTTTTTTTCTGTTTTTTTTTGCTGGTGACAAGAAATGAAGAAAACATAATGCTTAACATTCCTAAATCTGTTAGAAGGTCTGAATGCCGCGATCAAACACATTTTATAAAAGCTCACGCTAGAAGTAAATTTTGAATATTTTCCCTTTTTCTTTAGTCATGTCATGATAAAACGTGAATAAATACAAGAAGCAGAGTATTTTCTATCATATTTTAAGGATTTTATTTATGCTATAATAATACAAGGCCAGTAAAACTGCACTTCCTGTTCCAGCCTCGTTTCCATGTTATATGGAAAGAGCTCCTCAGTGTTTTGCTAAATTTCACCATGTTGTCGTGCACGAATTTTTTGGAACTTTTGATATGTTTAATAACTCGTCAGTTCTGAGAAATTTTCGAAGAGAAAGCTTTTGTGGGAATTTGTTCCGGGTCAGCCCCCAATATGACTGGACTATATTTATTTATTAAAAACTGAATCATTGGATAATGCAACTCTAGAGCTCTGATTGGCTCAGCCATCGTGGTATATGAGCCATTATACCATGCTCTCCAAATATAGAAACTGCCAGGCGTCTGCTCAAAATTAAAAACAAGCTGAAAATCGGTTGTTTTTACAAATACAGTTGGGAAGAATTCTCGATATTTTGTGGGCGTTTTTAATAAAACAATTATTCCACTCGTGCTTGTTGGATATGAGATGATCATAGCCAGCTTGGCGCTACGCACCTCGTTGGCTCATCCACCATCTCATATCCAACGCGCACTTGTGGAATGATCGTTAATTAGTATGTGGGTCTAATTTTTGACTCTGTGGATGAAATCCTGTTGTGTTACCATTTAAATGAAATTTCTTTTTAACAGTTCTTTCCCGTGGTACTATATATTTCGTGTGTAGTTCTAACTTTCAAGTCCGTGGATGAAATCCTATGGTGTGACTATTCAAATAAAACCTTTTCAGCAGTACTTTCACATGGTAATATTTATTATTTGGGCGTCGCTCAAATAGAGTAATCAAGATCGCTTGTTTTGATTCAAAGTTGCAATAGGCACGCAATACTTGCGAACGTAAACAACCCAGGTAAACAAGCCAAGCGACGCAACTAGGATGTCTGCCGCGCGATGTGTCACGACACAGCATTTATCCTCGTTAAATACGTCCCAAAGATAACGCACGGCAAACAAATCGGCAATAGAAATCAAACGTATTGAAAAAACAAGGTACACTGAGTGAAACAAACTATTAAATAATTTAAATTTTTCCCTTTGGAAAATGATTGTCCCCGCAGCACACGGCGTAAAGGTTTTTCCTCCGGACCATAGGTACCGGTCATTGCCCTTTTCACTATTCATTGGCAGTAGGGACATGTCCTCCCAGGGGACGATTTTTGCTCCAAAACATAAACTTATAAATCTTAAGCTTACGGTATGTTTTATCTTACCTAAAAGCCGGGCGATTTTTAAGAAATTTGAAGGTAAATCTGTCTGTCTGTCTGTGGAATGGGCAGGTTTGACTCATTGCCAAGAGTTTGACAATATTGTTGCCCTCAGTTGTCGAGAGCCAAAGATGTCACGCAAAATTCCTTGATTTTGCATGAGAAAATAAGGGTGGCATTGAACGATGCATAATTTCATTGCAGATTTTCGAAAAGGAGGTGATTTCTTAATATCTTGTAAAAAAAGTTGCATTCTTTCACGTTCGAACAGGCAGAGTCCACCATCTTCAAGTGCAAACTGCGTTCGTGACAGTATATTTTTAAAATCCTTGGGTTAACTAAATTAAGTCGTATTCTCTCATACACGAACCTCGAAAGCGACAAATTCCAAAGCTTTTACGTGCAAACTGCGTGACAATACAACTCACAGTAAGGGCCTGATCACATGAGCCGCGCTGGATTGCTCTACCGAGGTGACTTTTATCCCGGTGTTACATGAAAAGGGCCAGCCCGGAGCCACCATTTTTATATACAGATTGGACGCAATGCGCATGAGCAGTGTGTTACCCGCTGTACTGTTACCCGCCGGTTCATCCGCCGGACCGCCCGGCTAGCGTGATTACTTGGATTTCCACCCGGGATCCCGGCATCACAAAACTCTCAGCTAGCCAGGCTGGCTCGGTTGTCATAAAATCGCAAAGTTCATTTTTGGTGCGTTTAACTAGGGTGCCGAGATCTCTGCAAAGCGAGCCAGCCTGGCTCATTGAATCAGGCCCTTAATTCTATAGCCAGATTTTACGCCCTTCCCCTTGACCTCACCGATTTTTCAAAGCTTCCGAACACACACACAAAATAATAAGATCTTTCACAACCACCACCTCATTTCAACAGACTGTAATTACACTATCCCTTCATAACCAAATAAGCACTCCCACAACTACCTCACTGCAAACCCTAAAATCACTTTTACCTTCCAAAAAATATGTTTTCTTACTTCATTCTAAATTCTACGAGAAACCAGTTTCACTGATTAACAAATTACAGGTACTATCTTACCAGTCCACGTCCAATATAACTCCACGCCTTCCAATTCACACATTTCAACCAACCCCTAAAATATACAAAGCTACCGCACTACTCACACATCTCTAATACACATAAAAAACTTCACGCACTGGTAGTGCATTGACGCCCAAATATACGCTCCAACAGCGTCTTGTTTAGTATGTAGTTCTAACGTCTGAGTATATGAAATGAAATCCTATGGTGTAACCATTCAAATAAAACCTCTTTGGAGGACCTTTGGCATAGTCATTATTCATTTTTTATTTATATTTTACAAAAATTTTTTATTTATATTTTACAAAAATATTTTTTTGGAGGGAATAGGAGGGGAAAATTAAACTTATTAGTGTAAAGCGCATTACCGTTTGATGCTCGAACAGAACGGACGTGCCTTAAGCAGCTACGCAAGTTTCCAATAATTTGTTAACTTTGAAAGGTAGTTAACAAGATTATCAACGGAAATTTTGTTCTCAAACGATGAGCGACACTAAACAATTGAGGAAAGACCAAAAGCTGCTTGATTCAATGTTACTTAATGAAATTGATGATAACTGAAGGATTGGAGCCAACCAGATACGGCGAAATTTTTCAATAAATAATAATTATCGTTATTGACCACGGCTATGAGAGAGAGAGAGAGAGAGAGAGAGAGAGAGAGAGAGAGGTAGATTTAAGGGCATTTATGCAACGTGCAATGGGGCATCTATGCCACATTAGGGCATTTATGTCACGTTAGGTAGGGCACTTTCGTCACGTAGGGCATTTTGGTAACATTGAGTAGGGCATTTCGGTCACATTAGGGTATTTTTGTCACAGAGGTTAGGGCACTTCGGTCACCTTAGGGCACTTTGATCATATTAGGGCATTTTTGTCTCGGGGGTTAGGGCACTTTAGCCACATTTTCCGCCCCACCCCCTCCCTCCCCCTATAAACAATAAAAGCTGGTCTCTGTCCTGTTCTTAGACGTCGACAATATTTTGGACTCCTCGGATGCAATCTTCAATGGCGCCAGCAACAAAAACTACGTAGATAGCCTTCCGTAGGGGGTTTGGGGGGGGGG
>CALNXI010002377.1:10000-23573 GCA_942486025.1 Porites evermanni | reverse complement strand
TGATACTACGGCGCTTTTTTGTCGATTGTAAAATCTCGGAAGAGACTGTTTGTGGATCACGAGTGAATGGCTAGGAAGAGTTTAACAGGTCGAATACCTCTAAATCCACGCAAAAAAGTACTTTAAAATGTCTTTAAAAGGACCATCCACGGAGTAGGGAATTTGTGCAACGTCGCAACATGTTTTATGGCTGTAAAAAAATTCAAAATATTGGTAAAAAGTTGAAACAGTGTGTGGTTGTTAGTATAGTTATTAGGCATTGAAAAATCATAACAAGCAATTGTGAGTAACCTTTAAAAAAAAGGTTTAACGGAAGGAGGAAAAGTGACAAAAAATGCCCTACTTTATATCTACAGAGAGAGAGAGAGAGAGAGAGAGAGTACTTACCTGGTGATGTTTTCTTGTGAATTGCTGCGTGACACTTCAGACAGCGCTTCAGTTTCCTGGAACAAACTGAAAAAGAAAACACTTGATCAAGTGAATTGAACTAAAAGGAGCTGTTTTGGTGACTGAAACAAAGAATAACTTCTCAAAACATAAAAAAGGTATAAATTACACAGCAAGTACAAAAGGAAGTTAGTGGATCAAAGATCAGTCGCGCCGTAAAGCTCTTTCGTTAGACATACCGGGGACATAAAGTGTTGCTGCAGGCGTGTATGTACGCTAATATCTTGTTTACACAGCTGAAATAACTATTGGTAGAGACTGCTGCAAGCACTCACCGATCACAAAACCGGAAAAAGACAGATAAGCTCTTTCAAACAATACCATAATACTCTTAAACAAGCTTAGTCTCAACTGAGGCTTGAAAGGCATCATTGAATGGCTGGTTCGCTTTACCGGGCTGGCTTGGCTCATGCCTTGTTTTCCCTAAAAATTCTGGTTATGTTTATATGAGAAGGCGGGCTGGCCCGCTGCCGAGGATCCGGCTAGAATAACCAAGACCTCGGCAAGCCAGCCCGCCTTCTCATATAAACACAACGACAATTTTAAGAATAAACAAGGCACGACAGAGCCAGCCCAGCTAACCAGGCTTCTCTAAACAAGGCCTCGCGAGCCATCCGCAGTGCGGAAGGCTTTTTCTTACCATTTTGTATAGTTTTACCTGAACACGTGACTTTATGACCACACGGATTGAATGTAACAGTAGCCACGTTTTCTGAACAGATAATGCAGTCGGTTCCTGTATGCTCAGCTCGATTGACTGTATCCTGAGTCTTTTTCTGACGTTCCACTGCAGCGCCTGACTGTAAATTTGAAAGAGAAGAAAAACACAAAATGGTCTTTGTAGATGTAAACCCTCAAGAAGACAAGTACATATCATATGGATAACCGGTGGCGGCGCCCTACGCCAAAATAAAAAAAATATATCATACGAATTCAGTCTCATGATTGCGCGATTGGCTCCTCGAGAGGAAGGGTTGACAATCCTCACGTTTCTCGTAGCAATCGAATAAATGGTCGCTTAGTTTTAAAACCTCTCAATCTCCTTTGCACGAATAGCGAGTTACAAAACACGTGTACACGCACGCCAGTCTATTCCGATCAATGTTGCGGTTAGGTTCAATGACGAGTACGACTACGAGTACGAGATTTTCTCAATACTAAGCAGTGCGCGACCGTGAGCCAGCGCCAGTTTGGCGGGAAAATGTGATAGTCGTCGTCATCCTACCACAAAATTTTAGCGAGAATGTCGGGGCAGCGGAAACAAGAAGTTAGAGGTCAGAGGTGTTGTCCTTTTGCGGCTGGAAGATGACTTAACCTCCTTTAATAAAGATAACAGAGCTTTGTTTTTTTGGAGAAAATTAAAGTTAAGTCTCGTACTCGTAGTCGTTCTCGTCCAAGAATCTAACGGTCTCTAATATAGAGTTGGAAACTAAAAACATACCGCTGACCCAGCCGTTGATGGTTGCGGCGGAACAGGCGGCTTTGAGGAAGAAGGACCAGTCGTCCGTGTTGTGGGAGGCTGTGGCACAGAACTTGAAAGTAAAAAAAGAAGAGTTTTCCTCCAATCAGAATTTCTTTATTGTTGAAAAGTATATCGTTGCATACTCGATCGTTGACGTTCTAAAGTATCTTGAGTTCATTGAGTTTATAAAAGAATTTCCTCGTAAATTTTGGGCAAGTTTTCAAAGAATTTCAAACTATAATAATCTCCAAGTCTCCATATCTCTTAAAGAGGTGGCCTTTCTTTAAGAGTCTAGTAAGAGTGGTCAAGTATACACAGGGCGTTAGAACTTCATAACTTTGGTGAGAGCTTTAGAGGGTGGATCCAAACCTTTTACAGAATCATAGAAAACACAGTTCTTAATAAAGGTTATGCTTCAAAATGGATTAAACCTAGTAGAGGCAAGGATGGCCCATTCCTCCTTGTCTTAACTGCGGAGCTAATGTCCACCAAAAGTCACCAAAGCGATAGTGTCAAGGGAGTCTCTCTTTTTGGCAGCGAGGTAAAATTGAGCCAATTTGCACACGACACCACTCTAATCTGCGCTAATACAAAGTCTGTAGAAAATGCATTACAGATTGAAACAGACTTCGGGAGAATCTCGGGCCAAGACTTTCTTATTGGCCTTGTTCATCGCCGTTATCATCAACCAACAAAAGGTGCCGCGCTGGCCGTCGGGTTAGAGAAAGGTGAGCTATTCAATAAATATTCACAGAATTGAATCCCTGGTTTCTTATCCACGCGCTAGTCGGGGAAGCGATAATTTGCATAAAGGATCCATTTCAAATAACCTCTGCGTCGTTAAAACTGCGGACATAAACAATCACGTATCTTCTAACGTTACTTCGACAAACTCTTCACTATATACAAATTCGTTCATCAATCCACGTTCAACTGTCCTAAACTGTGCAGTCTTCAATTAAAGATCTGTTAGGAATAAGATCGAGAGCATCACTGACCACGTCGTTGAAATGGCATCGGCCCCTGCAGCGTTACCGAGACCTGCTTAAATGACGCTGATTCCGCCAGTATTGCTCAGTTATCTGTGGCTGGTTATTTCTTCAAGAATTTTCGAGAAAATCACAAAACCGTGGTGGTGGAACTGGAATTCTGCTTCGAGACTCTGTCAACGTTTCATTAGTGGATGGGAAGGAAAACAAGTCCTTCGAATTTTCGGAGTAGATTGTTAAAGTGCACGATTACTCTACATGTGATAGTGTACCGACCTCTATATTCTTCGTTACATCCTGTTTCTGCCTCTGTTTTCTTTGATGAATTCCTTCAGTTTTTAGAGAATGTTGCTTGTTATGTGCCCCGAGGTCCTTGTTATGTCTGGAGACTTCATCCTTCATTTAGATGCACTTCGTGACAATGACACCAAGAAATTTATGGATTTACTGGAAACGTTTAGTCTTTCGCAACACGTTTCGGGCCCGACCCATTTATCGGGTCATACCTTGGACTTAATTATTACTCGTTCGTCAGATGATATTGTTCTTGCTTCTCCTAAAACTACTGTTTCCATCTCCGGTCATTTTATTATTCAGTCTCCTTTTGGCTTCCAACGACCAGCTTTGTCATGCAAAGAACTAACTTTTTGTGAATTCAAAAACATTGATATTGCCGCGTTTTCAGCTGATATTGGCTATTCTATGCTTTGTGCAGGCGCACACTGGGAGAACATTGATGCACTCTAGATAGTAAGATAGTAATTCTGCGGCACATTCTGTTGATACTGGCATTAGTTAGGCAGTGAGACTTAAAAGAATCGAAAATGACATTGAATGTCCTATTTATATGTTGGAAAGTAATAATTACTATCAGTCTATAGAAAGAACTCGTGGGAACGTTGTTTAGAAAATGATCAAGTGGTCATCAACTCTGGTTTTCCCACGGACAGAAATTCAGATTGTTTCTCAATATAATTATTTAATATACGGTGTACTATCTTTTCTCTGGAAACACGATACTTTTCTTGCTGTTTATTACACTTCATTAAATAACAGTTATTTAGGTATATATTTATAGAAAACAACAACACACAAAAAACGGGAAAAAAAGAAAAGAAGGAAAAAAAGAGTTGAGTAAAACTCGAACCCGGCACCATCGGCTCGACGTGACTACACCTAACCGCTATACCACAAAGGCTGATTACGTAACATGGCAATGAGTGAATGAAAGAACATAATTATGATTTAAAAACGACGATACACGTCCTCGTCTACAACTCACGCAAAACATATGTTTTGTTATCTCGATTTCCGCTGTTATTTTATTTTGGTCAAAATCACATCCATTTTCGGCTCATATAGGTTCTTAAGAATAGCATGGCGCGACATTTTCTCACTTTCACATTACCTTCTAGCAAGCTGGAATTTGTATATCCCCCGTGTTGCGGGGTCGACGAGGAAATGCTCATCTTCTCCTCAAGTTTAACGCCTGGACGAGTGAAAAGCCCTTGAATCAAAATCCAATCCCCGAGTTAACCATCGTACTCATCTGAAAGACTCCTGCGTGTCTTAAATTTGGTAAGACCTCTAACCGTGCTGTAGAAAGTTTGCCACAAACAAAACTCTGAGTCTGGGCAGCAAACGATGCACGCTCTCACCCACCGAACTTCCTCGTGTTTTTATTTGAGTTGTTCGTGGCGCAATGAATTCTGGTAAAAAGTAGCGCAGAGCAGTCTGGTTAAATGCTATGCATTCTGGTAAAAAGTGATGAATTCGAGAATTCGTCCCACCTCTTGTATTTCCCTTAAATCCCGATTATGTTGCTTCTCGTTCCCTACAGTCGCTCCGCAGCAATTAATCGTCCAAACGTCCCATAGTTTAACGCTGACATTAAACAACTCAAGCGTAAATGTCGCCGCCTTGAAAAGAAAGCCGTGAAAACTGACCTCCCTGGTGACTGAAATAATTTCCATAAAGTTCGTAATCAGTATTCTGCCCTTCTTAAATCTTTACGTGTGAATTACTAACCTAATTGATCAGTGTGTGGGTGACTCCCGCAAGCTATTTCGTGTGGATAATTCCTTGTCCAGGGAACTACTTGAGACGGCTCACACAGAGCACGACGACCCCACAAAGCTAGATAACGAATTTGGCACTTTCTCTTCTCAAAAAAATTGAAATCATAAAGGAAAATCTTTACAAGTTACAAGTTCAAGAACCTCGACTTGCTTCTGTTAGTATATCCATAGAACAAGTGTGTAAGATTGTTCGTCCAACGTCTCTTGTCGGTTGGATCCTGTTCCTACATGGCTAGTGAAGTCCTGTCTTGATGTATCTTCGCACCTTGATTACAGCAACGCACTTCCTTTTGGTCTACCTAAATATCAACTTGATCGTTTACAGAAAGTTCAGCTAGAGTAATTTTTCAGATGCCTAAATTTGATCATATCACGCCCGCACTTATCAACCTACATTGGCTCCCAGTAACGTTCAGAGAATTCAAATTGCTCCTTTTTGTTTACAAGTCGGTACATAACCAAAGTCCACTCTACATTAAAGATCTTTTGTCCCTGAAACCAGCTGCTAATTATGCTCTTCGCTCGTCTGCACAATCTCTTCTGTTCATTCCAAAAGGCAACTGCTCTACACTTGGGGATCGGGCCTTTGCTCATGCTGCACCTGTTTTATGGAACTCGCTGCCATTAACTATATGAACAAGTAGCAGCCTCGCCATTTTTAAAAGGCATCTTAAAACAATTCTTTTTAGGAAAGCTTTTAGTTTGTTGAAATAGCTCTGAATGTTTAGCGCTTTTGAATATTTTAATTTCAATTTTGTATAGAATTTTAGAATTTTTTTTTAGATTTTAGCATAGCATGGAAGTGTTTTTATTATTGTTATAATTAGCCTTACAAAAATTTTTTTCTAACTGTAACTTAATGTAAAGCGTTATTGAGTATTCTATAGTTTTAGCGCTATACAAATTCACTATCATAATAACTGTCATTTTTAACAAACGTTTTTTCCAGTTATAAGCTGATACTTCGTTTTCTCTCTCATTTTACGGTATCTAGCGGCAAATTTTAGCATTTTGGAAAGTAAAACAAAAAGGCTGCTAAAATGATGAATGTCTCAGTATGTATAGAATAAACACAATACTACATGGAAAGTGTTTTGTACGGTATCTATGCACTCGTTTTTGTATCACAAATGTCACTCGTTCGCTACGCTCACTCGTTCTATTTCTGATACGTCAACAACTCGTGCGTAAACATCGTACGCCCGCACTTCCGTCCCATGGAGTATTCTACAAAATCCTAGGCACAAAGAAAATTACAACCACACGTTTGCAAAGCAAAGCCGCATCAAGGGAGGCAAGACCACGGCCGTCCCCCTCCTGATGCGGCCCGCCCAAACCGCCAGACAACAAAGAGGAGGAATAAAGTGAAAATATCACGGAAGGAATTTCGGAGACAGTGAAACAATGTTCTGCGAGATGAGCCACGGAGATGTGACGCTCCAAAGGTTGTGCGATGTAGAGATGGACTGCATCGGAAGACCAGTCCCCTTGTAGACTGATAAGGTCAACAAAACAAAGGCGAGTTATCAGGTCTAAGGCGAGCTAACAGTGATGCAGTCGATAATGAAGCCAGTGCACATGATAAGAGGCACAGTCAATGGATAACTAATGCATGCCACGTATTATATTGCCATTGGACCGTATTCAATACCTCACATAAAGTTATCATCATGCAATGCGCCTTTGTCCTAATCAAGAGAGGATTAAGGGCCTGTGAAGAGCAACGGCACAGAACTGGAATTAAACGATCACACCCATCGAACATCGCACCAAAGCGGCCGAGAGGGATTGGTACTTACACTAAATCCCAATCAACACTTTTCAATATTTACTTCCGTCTTACTGGGTTCCAGTTCTCATTCCTACTCATTTACTTCCGCAGTGATCCGAATACCTGTTCCCACTGATAACCATTTGTAAGACCGACACGGCGCAGCCTCGCTCCGTTAAGGTATTTGCACCGAAATCACCGTTCTCATGTGACAACAGAAGCCCTACCCGGTATCAGAGAAGAGCTGATGTAGTCGGTTAATATAGAGTAAATATGAATTTCCCCACCTCGGTGCATTTCTTGCAAATTGTTGAATCAAGGCAACAGTCTGGGTATCTTGACAAAGGTCCAATGGAGTTTTTCCCTCGTGGTTGCAGAGGCTGACGTTGGCACCATGAAGAACCAAATAAACTGCTATAGCTGAGCCCGTGTGCTGATCTGTCTCAGCCCCCGCTGGGAGATTAAGTCCTAAACCTTGCAACAGCTGAATCGGTGAGAAAGAATACAAAAAAAAATAACAGTCAGAAAAATAAATCAAATATCTATAGGGGCAACACAGTTTGAGTTATTGGTGACCTATCGTTGTCATCGTGACGCTAAAATAACGATATACAAAACTTACTCCCAAAGAAACCGATTTCCGTTAACGATAGACGAAACCGTTACGCATATGAGAGTACTTCCTACCCTTGGAACGGCATTCTTGCCGCTCAGTTAAGCAACAACTGCTACAACTACGCCAATAATAAAGCCACTTATACATTCACACAGCCGGGGAGGGGGAGTGAGGCCAAGTGTCGGTATCAGTTCGTTCAGCGTTTTCGGTGGTAAGTTCATGTGTAATACTGGCGTTCCCGGGGATGCGCGAACTTGTTCGTTGCTTAGTCGTAGTGTTGGATTTCAGATGCATAGAGAGCTGGGACTGTATCAAACCATTTTTTGTAAAAACTTTCTTTCAGTTGCCCAGTTTGACGCTTGTGCGAAAAAAAAACGATTTTAGCCTTTGTACAGCATCCCCCGCCCCCCTCAAACAAAATCGCCCCGATTTTGTTTGAGGTGAGGGCGGCTGTATACAGACTAACGCGTGTTCGAATCAGTTTTTTGCGATAAAGACTTCTTTTCTCTTTTCGAAAAAATCACTTGCTTTCGAAAATATATATTTCTACGCTTGCCCGTAATGGTATGAGAGATGAAAAATATCACAGCAAGTATAACCCTTACGGGCAACCGCACCGTATATTTCTCTTCACGGAGGAGGACCCCCCCCCCCCCCCCCCCCCCCCTTTTTAAAAAAAAAAAAAAAGGGATTTTTTTTTTATAACAATAAAAACAAACACAGACTGTCTTAAAAACAAAAAAAACTATTCTGCAAAAAAAAAAAAAATATAATAAAAAACAAAATTTATTTTTTTTTTTTCCCCCCCCCCCCCTCCCCTAATGAGTTTGAAAAAAATCGATAGGCGGATTATTTTCTTAGAAACTTAACACGACACTCAGGTGTCGTCTAAAACATAGAGTCTCGTTGCGACAATAAACACAATTTTTTAAGAAACTAAATTGTTTTCCTTCTTCTTTCGGTGTCGATTTTCGCCGGTATCGTCTAGATCAGCTAGGTATCTGGAGCCATAACCCCCGGAACAACACAAGCTACCATCTTGGGTAATGGGGGAGCCATCGTTTTAGACCCAAGAGTGGCTAATCGGGGAGGTTGCACGACCTTTGCTTATTTCATGTACAGTAACAGAGATGAAGTAACAATTGCTTAAAATATACCATGGCGTGATGACGTTATACACATACATGTCCTAGCAGACGAGAGACTTAACGGGATATTAAGAAGCAGTCAGTGCCAAAAAAAGAAAACCTTACTTAAACTGAAAATAGGCTCATAAGTAAATTAAAATGACTTGAAACAAATTTTAATAGGCGCCGTAAAGGAAACCTTTCAATGCCAATACAAGAATTTAAAAAAAATAAAACTGCATTTTAAACCAGACACATATTGCCTTGGTTCATTGCCAATTTCCTTCCTTACAGCGATTTTACAACATTATCCAGAGCCTTTCTGTTTTTAGGCTGAAAAATGGAAATTTAGAGGTACTTCTCTCTGGTACTGTTTACTAAACTGGAAGAAGTGGTTAGAAATTTTAGGTAAATTTTGAGTCTGTTTATGATCATGAATCCTAAAGTGTGACCATTCAAATGAAAGCTAGTGAGCAGTTCTTTTTTTTTTTTCATCATCATCTTTATTTAAAAACACACGGTAAATACATCAGGCATTAACAATTTAATATAAAGCAACAACTTAAATACGAAACTATGTATACAGATTAATCTTCTATAATTTAAAATATTGCTAACTATTAATAAAGAAAAGTAAACTAAATTAAAGCCTGTTTTACATGAATTCCGTGTCGGAATTAATTAAGAATCGTCGGAAATTAGTCAGAGATGTTGCTTGCCTAGCAGCTGAGGGTAGACTGTTCCAGGGGACTGCACCACTATAGGCAAAGCTATTTTTGTAATGGTTAGTACGTGGCAATGGTATTGCAAGGTTATTATCAGAATCGCGCAAATTGCAAGAAGTAATCACATCACTCCGTCGATGCGAGGGCGTTTAAGGATTTATAGACCATCTCAGCCTTTAGTTTTTGACGTCGAGTTTCTAAATTGTCCCAGCCTAATTCTTTAAATAGTCGGTTGGCGTCAGCATCATATATAACTAGAATGGGTAAGGACGCGGACAGCACGATTTTAAAGTCTCTGTAATTTGTCAGATAATGTTTTGGCACAGTTACCCCAAACAACACTAAAAATTTGGTTTTCCACTCTGTCCACATTTGGTTGGGATCAAGAGCTGGAGCCAAAAATTCCCAGTTCTCATTGCAGATATCGTTACGAAATTTGGCTCGATTGAAAGCTTTAAAGTTTCTGTACGTTATTGAAGTGTGACCCTTTCGGAAGTTAATATGTTAGCTGTACAACGTGGTTCTAACTTTTGGGTCTGTGGATGAAATCCTACAGCGTTTATTACTGGTGTTTATTAATCGTGGTGCTGTTTATTACTCTGTACAGGGTAATTCTATCTTTGAAGTCTGTGGATAAAATCCTAAATTGTGACCTTTTAAACGAAAGCTACTAAGAAGTAGAGCGATTTTCGTATGACCTTGAAAAATGGTTTCGGTAAGTGTTCGTTATTTGTTTTATCAGCCAATGGATGAAAAGATCAAAACATGTACTCTTCGTTTTTCCGCCAAAGAAAACCCTAATATGGAGAAGGCATTGTTCGATTGGTCTATCGTGTCGCAGTATGACGTCAAAGCGAGTATCGATTGATTTCTAGAAAGTTCTTGGGCATGAAGTTTTTTCATCCGAGCGTTCGCTTAACCAACCAAAAGCCACCCGCGTTTGTATCCGTACGACAAACCAATCAAATCGCTCTATTTTCGTTCGTTTATTGTTTCTGTTTTGTTGTCGCGTTTTCATTTCAAGGTCATACGAAAATCGCTCTATTGTCCTCTGTCACTGTTTATTATACTGTACTTTCGGGTGCGTGGATGAAATTCTAAAGAGTGACCATACAAATGAAACCTACTTTTTCCGTACTTTCACACAATACTTTTTTTCTTTTAGATTGGTACAAAAAAAAATTGGGATTTTTCAATAATTTTGATTTTGAGCGATCTATGTTCCATCCACGGAGACATCACATCCTTGTTTCAACTTCTCTCCTTTCTTTGTAGCTTTGACTAGCTCTTAATACCATTAAAACGGAGCATTGATGGGGAGGGGGGGGAAGTAAAATGAGCTTTACCTTTTATGTCATCCTAGCCTCCGCTAGAGACTAAACTAAATGTGGTAAAGAATTACCGGTCCGCGAAGCAAACTTCGTCATCCGAGCTTTATGTGAAGCATGCAAGTACACTTACCCCTCTCAAGCCAGTGGTACCCACAGCCTGATGAATAATAGCAAGATGTAATGGAGTGTCACCATCCTCATCATCAGCATTGACATCTGCACCATGTTCAACAAGCAGTTCTATCATAGCTGTATAAGCCTCTGACACAGATAGCGCCAGGGCTGTTTGTCTCTTGTTGTTTCGTAAATTGATATCACAATGGTCCTGAGGTTACAAACAAAACTGTGTGAGAGGCCACTTATCNCTCTCAAGCCAGTGGTACCCACAGCCTGATGAATAATAGCAAGATGTAATGGAGTGTCACCATCCTCATCATCAGCATTGACATCTGCACCATGTTCAACAAGCAGTTCTATCATAGCTGTATAAGCCTCTGACACAGATAGCGCCAGGGCTGTTTGTCTCTTGTTGTTTCGTAAATTGATATCACAATGGTCCTGAGGTTACAAACAAAACTGTGTGAGAGGCCACTTATCAACCACGTAAAAAGGTACGGTAAGGGCCTAGATTACTCCCTTTGAGCGGATTTCCACTGTCCCTTAATTAAATTTTAAAAGAAATAGAGGCAATTTATGAAAGGCCACGAGGATCAAGTTTTACGTATACGCGTGACCTTCTATACATTCACTTTATTTTATTTACGCGCACGTACAGAAGAATTACGTGATTTTTATGTGTGGGCATAACATTTACGAGCGTAAATGAAGTATAATGTATGGAACGTTGGGCGTAAAAGTTGAACCTCGCGCAACTTTAACGTTTACAAACCCCCGCACGCCATTATAGACTTAGACTTTCTTTATACCTAATATTATAATTATTATTAATTATTGTTATCCCTCCTTTATGATTCATTGAATGTTAGTCTGGACTTTACCTCACCAATACATCGCCGGTACCCACCTTCACTCCTCCAAATTTCTTGTCTCATGCGCCTCTATAATTGACTTTTTTCCCACTGAAATTCTTTGTAAAACGCCGTTTATCTTTATTCCGCAAATAGTAAGTGATCTTTAAACTCGACACTTAACGACAATCCTCGGATTGAAAAGCAAGTTCTTTTCTCATTGCCAACAGTAATTGGCTAATAGGTCATTACGTGGCGTTTACTAAATTCAAATTATTATCGTGCGGGTTATAAGTCAGCCATTATTACACAGGCAGGATACCTTGTGATAAGGTTGTGGTTTCTTTTTCTCTCGGAAAACTTTACGTTGGCCTCCACACGAACAGCAATTTTTACCATATTGGCATCAATTTGACAAGAGGGCCAACAGAGAGGAAAAGTCGTTACGCCACGTTACCATGGTCGCAAAATTTTTGGTCCTGCAAATATGGCAGAAACTAAAAACGAAAAAAACTGAAATGTATGACTTCCTGTGTATTATTGCACTCAGTCACAAAACGGTAACCCATGCTTTCTTCCATCGTTAGACAATGGAAATGGCTGCCTCTGTCAAGAAAGAGTGTTGAGATCCAGAAATTTTGCTACCACGGTAACGTTACGTCAGGCTTCTCTCTATAATTCAAGTTAGGTTCGCGCTTTTTCTCATTGTTTTGCACTTCCTATCAAAAGTGTTTTAAACAAGAGTTCTGCATGTGCATGCGTTAAATGGTCAAAATTGCTGATCACTGGGCGGCGCATTTATCGCATTCCTCAAGGACCTTTAGCTCACATACCGACAACAGAAGACACCTCGCAATGTCAAGATGATTATTGAACGCGGCTAGATGCAAAGCGGTAAATCCGTCTTCTTTTGGTATCTCAATAAGACCAGGATACTTGTCTATGATTTTCTGTACAGCACTGCAACCGATAAGGAGATAATTGCAGTTAAAAGTCGTCTTAAGCTGTCCACCGGGTAGAATAACAAAGGAAGGCAAAGATAAGTACATCTGAACCAATAATCTTTCAGTCAAATGTTAGCCGGGCGAGATGGGAGAGCGAATGGCTTTTTCCAAAAATATATGAAAGTGTTGCACGATTTTCCTCAAATGTCAAGAATCTCTTAATTTTTATTTGTTTCTTATTAGTAAAATAGTAAAAGTGACCCTCATTTTCCGAGGAAAAAACTAAAAACGTTTTAATAAAAGTATTAATGACCGACCTGTCATTATCCACTGACAAAGTAAAAAACCGCATTCAGAAAGGAAAAAACTCTCGTTTAAGAAAAAACTAATGTTGAAAACAATATTAATTTGAAGGTACAAATTATCTGCAGAATCCACTTTGGACATTCGCAACGAGATACACACCCAGAATTGAAGAGTTTTCAGTTTTGTGGGGTATGGGACTCCAGTCGAACAACCCGAAGGAATACGCGGGCTTAAAGAGGAAAGTGATTGTCTCCAACTTACTATTGACCGAAAGAGACCTTCAATATTACTTACTGTAAGTTTCCTTTCATGCAGGCTTGATGAAGAGGGTTAAAACCCCTGCCATTGAACACAGAAATCTCAAGGCGCTCCGAGCGAAGGATAAGATCCACGATTGCGTTCTTTTCTTTGGAGATCGCATCGTGCAGCGGCGTATCCCCGGCTAAATCCTGGAAAGAACGATTTCAAGAAAATTCCTTGAATTCAAATTAATTAGTGCAATGCTGGCTTACTCTGGGTACGTACTAGCGGTTTTTTTTCTCGCGTGCGGCGGGGATCTTCGGTGTTGGCCGAAGGCAAAAGCCACGAGCGGAGAAGCCGTGAGAAAAACCAGCGGGACAGTATGAAGACTTGACAGACACCGAAAATCGCACAAGAAAAGTCTCTGGCGCCCAGGGTATATGTGGGCTTAAACCATTCACAATTAGAGTCACGTTTTGAACAAAGTGATTTTAAGTTCAGAGGGACTCTATATTAATACTTGAAAATTATAGCGGAGCTCCACCCGTGCGCGAAGCGCGCGCGTGGGC